>PVJX010008538.1:0-65048 GCA_004027295.1 Dolichotis patagonum
ATCCAAACAGCCCAGGCCACTCTACGGGTCCGAGAGTTTCAGGTCCCAAAGAGACAGCCTGAGATGCTGCTTTCTGGGAGACTTCCTGGGGGTGAAGGGCTGAAATCAGTATTGAAGTACTCCATTCGAACCTGCAAATTTCCAGTGCAAAATATGAGGCATCACAACTTACTTAAGTTAATGAACAGAAAAAATTAATATATAGCCTTGTTTAACTGTCCTACAACTTCTGAAAACAAAATGTAAAAAAATTGCTATTTTATTTCAAATAGAATACACTCATCAACTATTGGTGATTTTTCCCGAGTTCTCTTTAGTAATTAAGATGTTGCATGGAATAGAGAAAAGTGAAGCCATGTTTGGAGGTGGGATGCTGAGCATTGCATGCTCCTTGTAATTAACAAGCCAGTAAACATATCATACCACCAGTCTCCTCAGTATAAAATGGGTATAAAAACAATATTATGCTAGGTACTTCCTAGGGTTGTTGAAAAGTATCAAATGGCATATAAATGTATGCAAAATATTCTGATCATTATATAATATTACTACTGCATGAATATATTATTATATGTACTAAAATGAGCTTTAAAAGACAACAGTCTAAATATCAGGAGGAAACTAGCAGAAAAACAATCATACTAATATCCAATCTTACTTTATTTTTTCCATAGTTTGCATAGCTATCTTCAGTGATCAGTCTTCTGGTTCACTGATTTTCTCTTTCATTGTTTCTGATGTGCACGTAAGCCTATGTACTAAAAATTAAAGTTTGAAAATGATTTGTATGTTTCACTTCTGAAATACTCACTTGACTATTAGATTCTTTTTTTGTGCAAGCCTCCTGTCCTATAGTAAATTTCCCCAGCTTTTTGTCTAGGGTCTTTTAATTTTAGTGGCTATTAGTTATATAAATTAGTGGGTTTCATTTTGCAGATTCATGTAAGCATGAAATATAGTTTGATCTTTTTGCCCTTAAATTTCCCCTTGTCCTTCTTTTTCTTTCCCTTTTTCCTTTTCTTCTCTCTAATAGTACCCCTTCTACTTTCATGTCATTGTTCTGCCTTGCCTTGCCTTCCCTTCCCTTTCCTCTTCTTAGACTACTGAAATTTAGTACGTTTTTTGTTGACAGCTATGACAAATATAGACATCTCTCATCTTGGAACATCCCTTTGAGATATTTGCACTGAGCTGTATTTCAAACCCTACTTATTTATAAATTTTGAGTCAAAGTTTTGCTAAGTTGTTAAATTGTTCAGGTTGGGCTCAAACATACCATCCTCCTGTCTCAGTTTCCCAGAGTACTAAAACCAAGCTTTGATCTCTCATACTTAATTCTGTTAGTTTTTTACTTACAGTTGATATATATTATTGAGGATCTTTCTTTCAATTTTCATCATGGGGTACAAGAGTCAGGATATAGTGAAAGCTAACTTTTTCTGAACACTTACAGTTTTCCCAACATTGAACTAAGAACTTTGCAGAATTACTCTGTTGGGTGCTTACAACTTGATATTAATATTTAAAGAACTGGAAACACAGAAAATTTAAATAGCTAGTGTGACGCAAATAGGATTAGAATTCAAGTGCTTTCAGAAACCATGTTGTAAGCACTAAATTGCATTAAGTGTGTATATATTATCCTTAGCCAGAAAATGAAGGTTGGACAAGAACATACAGCAGTAAACTAAATTGCTGTTTAATCATCACAAAAGTTATGCTTTGCTGGGTTTCTGGAGCCCAAAAGAGATTATAACAAAGGGCAGAAAACACAAACTTTTCAAAATGTGATTTATTAGGAGATATTTCTGGCAAGGTAAAAACATCTGGAATGTAAAGTTACAACTCTAGGTTGCCTTTTGCAGGAACTGACACACTGTAGACTCCTCCTGTGGAGCAGAAATGTATCATCACAAGAAAGTCTGCCAGTGTGGTCCTCTATCCTGTAGAAGAATGTGAGTGTTTTACCTGCTAAGAATGACTAGGGTGATGGCTTTGTCCAAATCCTATATTCATTAGACCTCGAAGGTGCTATTTCAGAGGTTGGGAGAACTGCTGAAATCTTACTGCTCTAGAAGTATCTTAGTTACTTTTCTCACTGCTGAGACAAAATACCCAACACCCACAAGATAAGAGAGGAAAGGTTTATTTAGCTCACAGTTTGTAGAGGTTTCCATTCATAACTGGCTCTCCTCTCCCCCTGTCTTCTCTCCTCTCCTCTCCTCTCCTCTCCTCTCCTCATACCTTGCCCATTCAAAATGGCATTCCCATCATCCTGTATTGCTGAAACAGTAAAGCCACTTGTCACTAAAGTGGTACCTTGATACTTGCAAATCATGAGGCAAACAACACCAGCAAGTTCTAGCTTGTGAATTTTGTATAAAAGAATGAGTACCAGAACAAAATTTTCATATTAAAATGTGTTGAGAATCAAATTTGAGGAATTTTAACTAGTTGAATATCAAAAGATGACTATATTATAGACTTTATAAGATCTATTTTTTTCTGGCACATAGTTATCTAAAACCAAAAGTATTGATAAAAATATGTGAAATATAAAATAAGTTTTATGGATTTATTGTAACTGATGAAATAACTGTATGCCATATACAATTAGATATAAATTAGAGCCTGGATTTATACTACTCTGCCACCAACCCTGTCTAACTCACTTTCCTTGTCATGCTTGCAAATTTACATGGAGAGAAAATTCAACATATTATTCAAACACTTACTTTGCAAAGTCATGCTGATAATTTCAATTTGTTTTAATTGCTGAATTGAATTGCTGAGTGTTTCTGATGCTTGACTGGGTTGCTAACATGTAAAAATGGGGCAAGAAGATAAATTGTACATCATGGATGGTTTTTCTTTTATATGTATGTACTTAATTATGTGTTATAATTTCCATGGAAAACATCAAGTGTGATGCTTTTACATAAGTTTCTATGCAAATTAATTACTTTCATGTAATATACTTCTAAGAGCAAAAGAAAAACAGTTTAAAGGCTGTTATACTAAAATCACTCACTCATGGAAGGTTGTAAATACATTTTTGAAGTTGTTAGTTTGAATTTTCTCTATTGTATTATATTATATTAAAATTTAGTCTCATTAATGAGGTAATGGTGTCTAATGAGAAGATATTCTTCCTCATGATAGTGATTTCTTCCAACTTCCTTCCCTGTATTTATTCTAGGGCCTGCATTGTCCTACATATTTGAAGTGGATTCTGGAGGATAATTATCATTTATGTGCAAATATGAATAGAGCGATGAGTCATTCAGAATGGTACATTGCATCTCTTTGTAACAATAAAGAAAATGGTCATAGTAATAGGTCTGAAAGGCCAGAGCCTAAAATAGAGGCAAATGGAATTAAAAGACTAGAACAGTCTTGCAAGCTGACTTTAAACTTTGGCAAGTAACTTGTTCCTTGTGGGCATATTTTTCATGTATAAAATAAATTAGAATGAGCAATTTTCACCTATAAAATAAAAAATAGGATAGGTAGACAATCTCAGGAAAATTTATGGCTCTAGGATTTTATGACTCAACCAAAAGAAAAGCGAAACATTATTAGAGATTATGTATGAGTTTTTAACAGAGAGCAAGTGTTTTATAATGGTGTTTACTTTTAATCAGACCCTCAACTCTTATTAAACTTTCAAGTAAAACTAAGTTGAATTTTCAGTAAAGCTTAACTCACACGAACTTCTTACTATTATCTACTTTTAATTTTTATCCTATGTAGAGAAGTGATAAAAGACAGATTCCTTGCTCTTTATCCAGCCTCTGGGAAGAAATTAAAGAAGACACCTAGAAGTCATTTGGACTAGTAAATTCAGCCTATGTCACACATCTTAACCGGTCTTCTCTCATATTCTTATGTACAAGTCTCTTTGAAATAAAAATTGGTATCGGGTATACATGGAATAGATTGAAGAATGATCTCCATAAAGATATCAAGTCCTGGAACCTATGTAGGTTAACTTAGTGGGGAAAAAAGCATTTTCACAGGTGGATTCTGTTCAGAGAATAGGGCTGGAGAGATTATCCTGGATTATCTGTGTAAGCCTTAAATGTCTTTATCAGAAAGAGAACAGACTAGAAGTTACAGAAGAGTTACAGGTAGCAGGAAGATACAGCCAGAGATTAGACTAATGTACATAACAAGAAAGACAAGCATCCTCCAAAACTGTGAGGATAAAGCTTTGATGCTTTAAACATTGAACTTTGTCATACAATAGTTACAATATAGTGAAGAGTAAATATATCCCAATCCCCTGAAATTCCCAATTCCCTGACCATTAACAGGTCCTGATTCAGGACCTGTTAGGAACCTAATTGCATAGCAGGACAGGAACCAGCAAGACAAGCAAAGCTTTGTCTGTACTTGTAGCTGCTCCCCATCTGTTTCATTACCTACTGACAGATCAGCAGTGATATTAGATTCTCATAGGAGTGGGACTCCTGTGAACTCTGCATTGGAAGAATCTAGGTTTCATAGCTGTTTGCATCGTCCTGAAATTTCCATATCACCCAAATCACAACCTGTGTATGTAGAGAAGTTATCTTCCACCAAACAATCCTTGGGCCCAAATGGTTGGGTACTGCTGTAATATAGAGTATAAAGAAATGAGAGATATGAGAGATTTAAAAACGCTGATGGGGGTAGACATGGTGGTACCTCCACCACATTTCCACTCCCTGTGTCTACACTGGAATCCTTAGGACTCATGGCTCTGACTCCAAGGGAAATCAAGACCATGGATAGCCAGAATGGCCCTTTCTCATTAGAGATGTACTGTCCAGCTGTGTTTCTGAAGGGTTTCATAGTTCAGTGAACTCTGGAGAACAACCAGTTTCAGCAATCTCAGTTCATGTTGCAGGAGTTCATGGAGGTTGTGTGGGTAGGACTCCGGGAAAGAATGTCACTGAAGACCAGGTTGAACTGGAAAACTTCTCTTCACTATGCTTTTAGAAACCAGAGCCTGATTCAACTCTTGATATATCAGAATAGATTTTTTTTTACATTTCTTTATATCTGGGACTATATGAAATGGGTTTACATTGGCAGAATCATGCTTTCTGTTTATTTATAGCTGCAACAAATAATCAAATGAAGATATATAAATAATCATTTGTTGGTATGATGGAGAATGTTTACTAAAAGCAAAATCAAAAGCCAATCTATTTCTTCTTTCTCTGGATATGTAAAGATTTCATTTCCTTTCTTCAAATGAAAATCTGGTATTAGATGAAGCACATCACTGAGATCTATCTACTAGAATGTGAGAGGAAGTGCTATGTCTTCTAAACTGTGGGCCTTAAATAAAGCTGCCAACTCTCTATTTTAGCCTGTTGTGATGACAGGTATGTAAGAGGTGGCTTCCATCAAGGTAAGAGCTAGAAAGGGAAAGATGAGAGGAATAAAAGGAAAAAAAGGTGACATATTTTTGGAAAGGCAGTTGATTATGTATAATGGCACATGGAAATGACTAGAGGCACATGTTTTGGAAATCTGCTAAAATTAAGAGGAAAGAGAGAGGCCACATTCCTTGTTTTACAATCTTATGATTCCTCAAGACTTACAACAATCTTTAGGCCTCTGCACTTGTACACCTCATTTAGACACAGCATAAAAAACAGATTTCTAACCACTGGAGCTTCTACCCTGTAGCATGTAGAAAAATCCCTCTCCTCATCCTAAAGATGTCCATGTCCTAATACCTCAAACTGTAAATATTAAATAAGTAGCATTCATTCTTTCTTTTACTGATTCATTTATGGTGATACTGGAGCTCAAAACCAGGGACACTGTACTACAGAGCTACATCCCTTATCTTATCTGTTGGTGTGTGTGTGTGTGTGTGTGTGTGTGTGTGTGTGTGTGTGTATTTTTAGATTAAGTCTTGCTAAGTTGTCCAAATGGGACTCAAATCTAAAATATTCCTGCATCAACCTTCCTCCATGCTGGGATTACAGGTATATGATACCACACTTGGCTATAAAAACTTATTTTTGGTTTCTCCCAAGCCCCCAGTCTCCGAGAAATAATCTACTTATGATGGTGACGTATCTGTACCAAATGCTTCCACAAACACATGTACACTCACAGCCAGGCATATGACCTCTCCTTCACCTGCAGCACTGTCAGCACCCAGTCCCTTGTCTGCCCTTTCTCATGGACTCAGACAGGGACACACGTGATGGGTCCTCTCCACAGCAGGCTGTGGTCTGAGCACCACTAGCTAAAGAGCGTGTAGTAGCTATGTTCCTGTTACTCAGGCCTCCTAAAGACTCCAGCGGCCCCCTTTGCTTTGTTGAAGACAGATTCTCTTGCTCATACATTTAAGATCTTGTGCTGTCAGAAACTTTCGGAAAGGCATATCAGCATCTTATAAAATCAGAAGCCTCATCTCTCACAGTAGTTTTAAAAATACTGCTGCTGTTGTACCCAACTTGACTCCCAAGTCTAATCAAAAATTTTTTTCTGTCCCTTTGCATTTCCTCAAGACATTTACAATAATTAAAAGTCCCAACTTTTTCCTTTCACCTTTGAAATTACAGTTCTCTAAGGCCTGGCTTAAGTGTCCCACACTGTCCATGCAATTTTCCAAATTCCGTTCTTTGGAATGAACAGTTGTTCTCCCTTGGCATCAGTCAATTGACTTTTACTTACTCTTCTGTAATAGTTGTTTGTATAACTGTCTTTTTTCCTTTAATGGACTGTAACCTCATTTTGGATAAACACTGACATTCATATTTTAAACATGTAATTAATGAGTGTAATGGCTCGCATAAAAACTTTAATAAATATTTGTTGATTAAATTAATTGTTGGATGAGCAAATATGCAAATGAATTTAATAAAGGCTGACATTTTATACCAGTTTTTATGATTCTCAAGTGTAATAGTGCATTAGATGCACATAAGTACACAGATACAAAAATATAATTGTATGTGGATATATACATATATACCCACACATACATGGATATCTCTGTCTATATTACTATGGACATATATATGCATATACATATATGTAACTGTGAAGTGTTGAGAAAATTCAAATTTTTAAAAGTATATTACAGACTTTAAAAATATTACTCATCTATTCAAGTAATTTAATAATATTTTTGACAGTAGTCTCTAGTCTGAATAGATACTTGAGAGTTTATTCATTTTTAGATGGTATTGTTTAAACTGCTATGTAAAGAATCACCTTGGAGACTTTGAAGACTTTAGAAATGAGGACACTTTCTGCCCTGCATCCCAGATTTCTCTCTGGTCTTGGTTGGTATTAGCAATCACTTGTTAATCACATTTTTCTTCTTTTATGGGACCTAGGCATTTGTAGCAAATAATGATGTATCTTTGAAACAGTTCAGGTAGAAGCAAAATGTTGCTCAAATCACAGCAATAGTCCAGAGGATGCAGCAGTCCTGATATAATAGTTATCAGGAGATTGTTGTTGTTTTGTGTTGAGACAATTGTAAATTGCTCTGTCTGTGGTTGGGCACATAGCCTTGTTTATATCCTTTGTCATTTTGCTATTCAGTTCACTATGTAGTGATTGCTCGGTACAAAGCTAAACAGAAAATCTTCCACAGAGCAATGTCACAGTGTCATCTATTCTTTTCAGGGAGAGAGCAAGATCAGGAGAGGTTATTAGCAGGAAGTATCACTGTTACATATGGTAAAACAGTGAATATATAGAAATTTTTTAAGCTTCATTGCATGAGCAGCAGGCAAAACCCCAGGCTCTGTTCCCAGGAGAATGATTTACATAGATGAGTCACTTCCCTGAGTACAGTGTCCTAAATCCTCTGTCCTGCTTGGAAATAGGCTACCTGAAACAACAAAATGGGTTATTAGAGACTGTAAATCAATGTGTTACAATTAAGAAACACAGCAACAGAAAATACTCCAGTTCACTATTACTTTGAATTGCTGTTTTACAGAGATGCAAAGTGATCTTACATTCTTTAATATGTTTGCTAACAAATCTTCTAAGACTCAGATTTTGCAATCCACGAGTGATTACAAATATTGCCAATCCAGCTCAAACTAAGGCTTTGGTCTCTTATGAAACATTCATTAGCAATATGTTAGCCTGGTTGTTAACTTTCATGTTGGTTTCTTCGTTATTTTAGTCTCTCATTGAAAGGAAAAGTAAGTTTATAATATAAACACACATGTGGAAGTTGAGAATAAGGACTGAAGACAAGAACACATCGAGGAAGAAAATAGGAGATAAATCTTAGAACTTCCAAAGTTTTATCAGGAAATGAGGAATTCAGGCAAGCAATTATCTTTTCGACCTCTTGAAAGAAGATGCAGAAAAAAGATTTCAAAGACCTGAGAAATGATAGGCTTGGAAATGACACCACCGAAACCAGAGTGTTATAAGAAAAACTTCTAGTAATATTAACATTTTTTACTTAATTTCTGCTTGCTTGCTTTTAGTATTTAATTAACTTTTTTAATGAAAATATCTATCGTGCTTAGGCTTTGGCATGATGAACCAAGAGGATGGCTATAAAGATGGGTTGAAGTCAGAAGTGTCTCGGCATAATTCCCTGCCTAGCTCTAAGGCCTATTTTCAGATACACAGCCATAGTCTGGAGTTTCATATATTGCTGGAAGCCGCATTGTCCTGTCCTGTGAGAAATGGATACCAGAAGGTTTGAGTTTTGAATTTCCTAGCAGCCAATTCATAGAAACAGAACTTATGGAGAGTTATCTTCTGTGATAAAATATACCATACTACTTTACAAAAAGCAAAAGCTTTGCCTGGTATTACATTCTAAATATATTTTCTTCACAAAAAAAGGTTCTAGATAACAAAGTTGGTAATATTTCTAATAGCAAGTTTGCACAGGATGTAAACATCACCATTGATTTTTTTAAATTTTAAGCATAATAAAATCTACGGTCACACTGCTGAATTATGATGTGTTAAAATTTTCTCTGCTCTGTCATTACAGATGTGTCTTAGACCAGCTGATCCTAGGACATTTGTATTTAGCAGTTATTTAAACAACTTTTATCAAACATTTTTTATTTTAGCAATACTGTGAAGCAATCTGTTTATAAGATAGAAGAAAGCAATTGGAAAATAAGTATTTTCTTACCTATAATGGAGAAGACTTCTAAAAACAGGTAGGATGAGATGAGAGAGACAGATAAGAAACTGGCCCTGATAACACTTACTGTTTGGATCTTTAGTTGTCACTTGATATCTCATTTCTTAATTCTGCTAATTTTTTGGCATGATTTCTTCCTACTATGGCATTTTCCAAGGAAATTAAATAATATATTGTTAACTGATTGTCACAAAGCTATGGACTGTGTAGATTTTTGGAAAGTTTGATTATTTCTATGTACATACTTCCTTACTATACTAGTTACTTCCATTTCTCTTTATTCAAATCCCTTTTAGATGAATATTCTTTCCTAAGATTCCCTAGAACAACTGCATTAATATATAACAGCCCTAGCATATCCGGAGCCTCTACAAAGTGAACATAAATAAAATCAATTTAAAGAGTAACTAAATTTTATAGCAAAGTCTTTGGGTCATGCTTTACTTCTTAAGGATAATAAATATTGAAATGATCATATAATAATGGTCACTTGGTAAGGGCTTAGATAGTACTTTTTTTTAAACAATATGGGATTTGTAAGAGACACCAAAGGTATCTGAAAAGGAAAGCAAAATTTTTGTCAAAGTTGAGTCTTGCTTCAGCAGGTTTCCTTATAAATTCAGTTAGTTTTCCCTGATGGCAGTAAGCAGTGGGACACTAATTTCATGCAAGTTTTGACTTTGATTCCCTTATACCATTAATTTATTCATCAGAAGTGACATGCCCTGAACTTCACAGTCAAGCCCAAAGTTCCTCTAGAGATTGATTAAATAGGTCAATGGAAAGGAGAATATGTAAAGCTCAGTTTTTAGATGGAGGGAAATTTGTAATTAACCCCGGTCATTTTAGAGGTGCTGGTTTTCTAGTTTTTACTTTGTAGGATGATTACATAATGTTTTATTGAAAAATGTCAAATAGTTGCTGGTTCTCAGAAAAATCTCCCAGGAAAGAGGATTACTTATGGGCTAAATATAAACTGAAAGCGTCACAATAAACAGAAAGTGTTTCCTTTGTTTTGTTTTGGTCTCACTGTTCTCAGTATACAATGCAAGACTTATGAGTGGAGTTTGAAAGGGAAAGGTTTGTATACGGCTCTAACTATATGTAGTAAAGAATTTTACCTTGTCTGAGGAAAGATTTGGTCTTTGTTTTTAGCCTCTGGGAGGTAATGTCTACCCCCTAGAAATATAATTTCAAAACACATGTAACAGTGTGATTTGGTCTGGCATGCTGGGTATTCTAGTACTGTGGTATGGGAGTGGGGACTTTGAGACAGAAAGTATCAGCTTCACATCTAGAGGGACTGCAGATTAAGGACACACTCCTGGGTTGTCACTCATGCCTAGAGACGAGGCACCAAGAACTCTGAATACTAAGATTTGGGTGGCCTCTGGGGTTGCAGTAGTACATACTTTGTCATATTCCAATGTCACGCTGTTCAGGATCTCTGTGGAAAGGATGGCTGGAAACTGCATTGGGAACCTTTGTAAGCTCTGCCATATATGCCTCTTGTTTGGCTGACTTTAACAGTGTCCTTTAGTTGTAGTATTGTATAACATAAGGGTAACAACTTTATGAAGGCTTTGACCATTTGCTAAAAACTGTGACAAAGACATGTAATTTCACTTTTAAAGGGATGTAGTTTAGGGCTGGGGTGGGGGATCACTAAAGCACTGGGTTCACACGTCTGCAAGGAGTCACCAAGTAAAGATCCAAGAACTCATTAAAAATTCCTGAGATTTTTTACCTCTTCGGGTTCATTTTTTAATTGCTTTTTTTCATGATTAGTTGCTGAGACTGGGGCTCATGTGTGCAGCCTGGGAAGATCTGGGAGGATTGCTCAAGGGAAGTCCAGTGGCAAAAATGCTTGTGAATTTTAATGTAGAGCAAAATATTGCAAAGTAACCACATTTTGTCTTTGATATCAATCAGCATCCTACTTGTATTTCCATCTCTACTCTCTGAAATCCAGCTGCTAGGTCCATGGGTGCATGGAACATTGCATGCAAGACCTGCTGCTAATGTTGCTGAACATCATTTATTCTCATACATATTGAATATATATAGCTTTTCCATTAATTTAAAACAGATTCTTATATTCTTTCCTCATGGAGATGAATACTTAGAAAACTGCAATGCTTGTTGAAAAAAATAAATATTACTACTCCAAATAATACAATTTCAGGAGGATGCAAAGAGATAGTTTTGGTGTTTGTGCTGTTAAATATTCTTTTTTTTTCATTTCCAGATAGCTTGTAGATTTTTATTTTGTAATTTTAGTTTTATTATGATTGAAATGAACCATGTAACTAGTTCTAGATCCAAGTAGAAGAGTTATGTGTCACTTCTTGGATAGGAAATAAAATTATCAAAATATAAAACCATCCAGAACTCTCTCTTTACTTCAAAGACATTGGCTAAGCCACTTAATGTTACTGTTACAAGGACTAGAATGCCACAGTGTCCAAAAATGCCTAACATAGAGTCTAGCACATATTAACTACTTAAGAAATATTAGTCATATTAGACATAATTTTATATTAAACCAACTCTCTATTGATAAGCTGTCACTAAACAATTTATATCACACATTTAGGATGATTTAGTATGAATGTATCATTTTCTACTGCAAAATGATTAGTAACTTTAAAAATATTACTATTAGGTTTAAAAAAACTGAGCAAATATGTTGAAAATAATCAGATTTCTGAGCTTTATTGATATGTTGATTCTCTAAATCATTGGCACTTATTGTTCTATCCTCAGTGAGGATAGAAGCAGCTAGTCTACTTAATATCTACTGCAACAATAGACATTATTAAAATCATTTAATATTAGTTCTGGTATACATATTTTAATGTACAGTGCAGTGGGAAGTGCACATTAAATGCTTTTGCAGTCTACCAAGTGCAAGGATATATGTGACAGAAAGCAATTACATGATTAAGCCATAAGCTACATTCTTCATGCAGCACCATTTTTGCTTGATATAATGACAGACAAACTATAATTATTTGGACTCAGTTTGTCACTTTCGAGAAAATAATTGGTGAAATCCCAGCATGCAAACAAAAATTAGAATAGTGAAAAAATGTATCCACCATGTAACTTGATAGCTTCCTAAAATTAAGACTTTTCAATGAGATTAGTGGTAATACTAAGAGATATGACATTTGGTATTGTATCACAAATGTGTTAATATTTGGAAGATTTGTGTAAGTCACTGAACCTATATCTTCCTAGTTACCAATATATGTTACAAAATCTTTCATGTGCAGGTTCATTCACAGTGGATCATTCAGTGCTGGAAATCCAACTGAAATGAAATATCTATACACATAATTTTAGATTTTTTTACTGTGATAGATATTTGAGAAATTTCCACATATAAAATTTTGTGTAATATTAAAGAAGAATATTCATAATTCTCTGTAAAGATTTATGGAAAATGCATCACTTTTCCAGAAATCCATACATGTGAGCCCCAGTGATTTTCAGATAGTTGGGCCAAAATGACATAGTCCAACTGCTTTACTGTAGAAGCACATAAAAGATTCTAGTTGTGCTTTATTAAGCCAAGCATTTAAATACAATTAAAAAATATAGAGCAAAGCCACCCTCTTTTCTTGGTTTAGAAATAAAATTTTCTCCATAAAATATTACTTATGTTAGTATATCATGTAAGTTTTCTTAAGTGAATTTACACATAAATATCTTTAACTATCTGCTTTAATGTAACATGTAGTAAATACTCCTAACTACACCCCACATGGGATCTTTGGTAATATTGAAGAGTGTAAAGTTGTTCTGAAGTTTAAAATTTGGAACCTCTGATATAGAATAGATCCTTCTTTGTCTAGTTATTCATTGGATCCATGTTTGATGCCTCAAAATGCATTCTTACACCTCCACATATATGGTTCTTTCTGGACTAGTATTTCCTCTGTCTTTCTTAGCCTAGTTAATTCTTCAAATTTCAAGATTCAACTGAAAGCTGTTTGTTTCCAGACTGTTTTCTATTCTTTTTCAGTGGCTATGCAAATTTGTCTATTTGCCTATCTGATACCCAATAGACTGAGCTCTTGAAAGGCAAGTGCTCATTTTCAGTCATTAAGGAACACGCACCTAACAGAGACCAGATCAATCCTCTCTGTATCTCGTTCTTCAAAGCCTGAATCTTCAGGCTTGAGAATGACATGTTTTTTTTCTTGTGATTCCTTGGATCCCAGCTGATGGCTATAACATTGGGAAAGTGACATCCTTCAGTCAACAAGTTGATTACCAGGGTTTAAGACTTATGGACAATTTTCAAAGGAAAACCAGTCACCCAGTCACAGAAGGAGAAATGCCATATTCTGAATATTGGGGTGCTAGAGCTATTTACAGAGTTCCACTGTTTCTTAGGTTCTTGTAATAGGGAGAATTCACTTTTCATTGATAAGCTTTACTCATGAAATTACAACAAACATCTATCCAGAAGCATTCAAACAAGTTAATGAAAATAGGAGTTATCCTGGAAGACTCAGGCTGATTAATGAATAGACACTTGCCAGCTGGCATCATCTGTTGAAAGCATTACAGCCACATGGCACAGGGGCTTTCCCAAAACTTTTTAATTGGATGAAAGTGGGAACATTTCTCAAGATTAATAAGGGTGTCAAACCATGGCCAGCTGGTAGCCCCAGTGTCCCACCAAGTATTTAATCACACAACATGGGAGCATTAAGGCAGCATGAAGCAGCAACCTGGAGCCTTTTGCTTCATGGAAGTAGTGCCTTTTCCTTGATACCAAGCTGCTTTTACCTATCATTGCTTACCACGGTTAAACAACAACAAAAAAAGCCTTAACCATAAAAGGCAAGCCTTTTCTACAGAAAGGCTTATCTAGAAAAAGCAAATATTGGTTAAACACAAGCCAATCTGATATCCTCCGTGCTGTTCCCATCTGTTTTGGATATTCATACTGGACAGTTTTCAACTGACAGCAGATGTCCCAGTGAGAAAAAAATTAATCAGCTGAAAATATGTAATTACCTAGCTAATTTTATAGTTCCAGAAGCCAAAAAATGCCTGGATGTTAATTATCACCATGACTTAAAAATTTAAAATTAACTTTTAAAAAAGAATATCAGCTTTAGTCTCTAGAATTTTACATATATACTTATGCCTCTTTAAACATAAGTGTGTAGACAAAGAAATTGCATTGAAGTTTTAGTCTTTAAATAAGCTTCAGAGAAAATTCTTCAGGACAAAAGTAAGTACTATCAAGTATAAAAATGTTTAATTTTTAAACAGCAACTTATGTCTAAGGACCACCTGTAGAAAACAAACTGTTTATATGTATTAATCCATTATTAGTCAATTTATATTCCTTATAAGAGAAAAGAATATCAATAAGCAGAGATAATTTCTCCTCCTTCCTTTTTTGCTTCTTTTGTTAGGTTAAATGATTCAATAGTAAACTCCAAATAATATAGTAATAAACCCAAAACTCATATGAAAGCATATGGTTAAAAAAAACCTGATTAAAATGAAGCAAGGACTTAAGGTTATTTGGACATTGTATTTCACAATAACCAGTCATAATAATCTAATGTTAGATGGTTATTACTGTGTAATTCAGGAGAAACTTAAAATACTCCATTGTTTCTCTATCAGCTTGCGGTCTGATGTTATACTTTAGTTCAAAAATGCCCCCTCAAAGTCTCATGTATTCAGAAATGAGACTTTTAAAAGGCAATTGGATCACTGAGCACTATACTTCTTAATGGGTGAATCTATTATTGAGTCAGAGTTGAATTGCTGGTAGGAGGTTGGGCTCATTTGTAGGTGGGTCACTGGGCGTGTGTCTCTGCAAGGTATATCTGGCATTTTGGCTCTTTAGCAGGCTTTCTACTTTCTGGCTGCCACAGATACAGCAGCTTTCCTTTACCAGGCTCTTCTTGCATGTGTTTCTGCCATAAACTGACCATGGATTGAACCCTCTGAAACTGTGAGCCAAGTAAACCTCATATTTTATTGTGAGTGTCAGGTATTTTGTTCCAGTGATGGCAAAGTTGGTCAGTACATTTGAGGACCATATGGGAAGACTGCCACGCTTTCTATTAAACAAATAAAAATAGGTAAAATGCATCTACATGAAACCCATGAAAGAATGAGTATAGTACACATCACTTAGTAGGCACTCAATAGCTCCAAGTTGCCCATTCTTTTATGTCCACAATATTATAGGTTTGATAATTCATGAGCTATATAGCATAAGACTTCAACTCCTCTTGCAGGCATGCATATATAAAATATTAAAATCTAACAGTTGTTCTCTTGGACGTTGGGTTAAGGGCCTGCCACTTTGATAGGATGGTGAGGTTTAATGGTTAACAGTATAATCTGTATCCTCAGAATGGGGAGTGTTCATTCTGAACTCACTGTTCTGTTTTCTTAAATTTTTTATTATCCTTTTAGCAACTATTTGTCACAGAGAAAATTATATTAAGTATATTTTCTTTTCTTCTATGATCATGATTCTCTAATCATTGAGAACTTTACAGATTGGGGAGGAACTACCCCTTCAGTGCTAGCTATTTCCTAAAAATATTGACAACCTGAAAAGGAACACATCTCTCACATGCAGTCCAACCAATTCCAAGTATAAAGTCTCAGCGTCTCCTGATCTACTGCTCTTGTATTGCCCTGCTTTAAGTCATCCCAGGCACAGAGATCAAGCCACTAGAGACCATCCTCATAGCCTGAAACCTACCTAAATTATTCAGAACTGTCAATCCTCACTCTACCCTGTCCTGCCCTCCCTGTCCTGCTAAAATCCTAGTTAAGATTCTGGTCTCCTGTCCTGTCTTCTGCTACCAGATCACAACTCAGGGTTTCCACTCTGACCCTATGTGACACACAGTGACCTGCTCTCTATGACCTGTGAGTACAGTGATCTTCATTCCAACCTTTGTGCTTATGTACTCCTGTGAATTGTCTGACTTTACCATATCCAACATACCATAATTCCTAGAAGCCAAGAATATGTTATTTGACAGGAAAAAAGTGCATTTGGCAATTATAATTAAAATCAAAGATGTTAAAATAGGAAATTACCTTAGATTATTATCCAAGGAGTCCATATTTAACCACAAAGTCATCAGAAAGAGAGCTGTCTCAGACTCCCTGGGTAGAAGAGCTGTGGCAGAAGAGGAAGTCAGAGTTCCCAAATACAAAAGGATGCAATATCAAATTAGCTTCTGGTCTGAAGATGGAGAGGCTATGGGACAAAGAATGCAGGTGGCTTTATTAAGGGGAAGAAGCTGACAAAGTAACCTCAGCTTGACAACCATAGGAACGAAATGTTGCTAACAATTTGAATGAATGGATTCTAATTGGACTCTCTTCTAGAACCCCCAGGTAGGAGCCCAGATATGCTGACACCTTGATTTTAGCTCTCTGTCAATTGTTGTATAGAAATATTGACTTCTGACCTATAATTTTGTGAGATAATACATATGTGTTGTTTTGAGCTCCTCAATTTGTGGTGATTTGGGACAGCAGCAGTGGACTATGGTAATTACTCTTGTAGGAAAACAGCATCCAGAACAGGCAAATATAATGTTTCTCTTAAGAGCCAGTATTTATTGATAATTATACTTTAATCCTTAGATGTAAAGATGCTACTGTTTTCTTCTTGAGTACACTGTACATATTTGGAAAGTGAAAGAATGACTATTGGATATTAATGTGGCCATAATCTTGCTTATTATGAAGAGATCCTATTTCCAAACATGCAACAAGAGGTACTGCAAAATGGTAAAACTGTTTGGTATACAAATAAATTTTTTTTGCCAAAAAGTACAATCTCACTATAAATTTGAGAAAATAGACTATATTCTATTACTTGAAGATATTAGCTGCACACCTTAATATTTCTTTGTGGCAGACATCACAATCCCATTTAGCTTCTCTTTATGAAAAGTTAAGAAGTAGATTTAGGTGGGAAGATGTTAAGTAAGTGAGGCGCCAGGAAGGTATTAGGATGCTCAAAGTGTGTTTCTAAGTGGCTAGAAGGACACAAGAACAGCCAGAGTCAAAATAGAGAGGCAGACAGCCTTGTTACACACCATGACGTTCATGGCTAGAAAAAATATATCTATAACTCTATATCTATAGCTATCTATATAATTCTTCATAAACCATGTATTTTGTAATGATTTTGTTTACCTCCCTCTTGTTAGTATTGAATTTTCTTTTTCAAAATAATCTGTTCATGGTGCTAAAAAGGAGCAAAGAAATTTCATTTTTACTTGTGTTCAAATTTAAAAGAACAACATCATACTTCCGAAGAGGTGTTCAGTGTACAATTATAAACTTACAGGAACCTCAAAATTGGTGGTAATTTGGAAAGTTGGTTATGAACAAAAGGAATTCAACAGCTCCCATTTGCATGTCTTCTTTCTTTTTTTCTTTCTTAATAAAAGCTTACATGCAATGAAGAAAAAGATGTGTATATATGATGAAGTTAGTATAAGTAGACAAGATGTAAAGGTCATTATGTAGATGGTCCATTTTTATTTGTCATGTATTCATAGATTAGAATCATCTGGAGACTTTATGTTTTTAGTCATTATTGGTTAATAATGCCTCAATTTATCCTTTTAATTGAACAACTAGAAAACCCAATGAAATATGATACAGCAGTTTCCATTCACAGGAAATATAAAACTGTGAACTTTGAGGAGAAAATCACAAGAAGTGTATCTATAGTGACCTAACTCACTCAAGTGACCAGTGCAAGCAAGGCAAAGAGCCAGATGATTTGCTTAAAATCAGGAAGCAATGGTTGAAGTTTAAGGAAACTAAATTAGGTTATGTTTGTAGGGCAAATTTCCAGAAAGGAAGGAGCAACTAAGAAAATGAGAGACTGGAGAACTACAGAACATGGCTAAGTACTGATCTGCACATATTAGGGAAAACAGTTCTAGAAAGAAATGGGCCAAGTAAATTTTTGGAATAAGCAATGGACTAGCATAACTTATGTTTTACCAAATACAAAGAGAAAGTCTTTATAATCTGTAAATCTAAGCTGCAGAAGGTATTATTTGAACAGTGGGGTTGACTCCAGAAGTGAGGCATACAAACCCCACATAGCCATGATCAGAAAAAATTACACCACACCACATATTAAATAAAATACCACAAATATAACACAAAACAATATTAATGAGTTCTACATAAAAGCAATGAGTCACTTATGAAGAAAAACTCACTAAAATTAAAACAGACTTCTCAATATAAACCTTAAAGGCAAGGAGGACGTGGAACAATTTTTTAGCACTAAAAGAAAGCAGCTTTTAACAAAGACTGTTGGATTTTGAAAAATTATCTTTTAAAATTGATGGAGAAATATTTCCATGATAGAAAGAATCTAAAAATAGTTCATGATCACCAAACCAACACACCAAAAAATTCTCAAAGACATCCTAAAAAGTGACAGTGAAGCTAACAGCTACAAAAGGTTAAACAATATATATTTATCAGGTAGGGATAGCAATTAAGTAGAAGGAAAATAAAGCAAAACAGCAACAGGAAAGTAACACAACAGAATAAGTCAGTACTTATCAATTATAACTATCAATGTAAATGGACTCAACTCACCCATCAAAAGTCACAAATTAGCATAATGGATCAAGAAACAAAACCCAGTGGAAAGGTCTGGGATATAGCTCAGTAACAGAGCATTTGCCTGGCAAGTGTGAGGTCTGAGTTCAAATTCTATTACTAAAAACAAACAAACAAACAAACAAACAAAATCAATGGTATTCTGTATACAACAAATATATTTAATACAAAAAAAATCATGGACTAATAATCAAAGAATGGAAAACAATATGCCATGCAATAGGAATACAAAAACAAAAGGAGTAGCCATCCTAATTTCAGGCAAAATGTATTCCAAGGTAAATCTGATCAAAGGAGGGAAGGAAGGACATTCATAACAGAACTATTCAATAGGAAGAGATGCCAATTATAAACATATACTGTATGTAGCAAACCAAGATGCACCCACATTTATAAAACAAGCAGTAATAGACATAAATGATCAGATAAATATAAATACAGTTATAGTGGGTACCTCAAAACCCTACTCTCACAAATAGGTCAATTAAAAGTTAAAGAAATATCAGAGTTGAACCTAACCTTTTATAAATGGAGTGAATGGTTATACACAGAGCATTCCACCCAACAATAAAAGAATATACATTATTTTTGATAGCACTTTCTCCAAAATATACCACATACTAATAAATCATGTCTGAGTAAGTGCAGAATAAAATTTTATCATGCATATTACCAGATCATAGTGTAATGAAACTGGCAATCAACAGCAAAAGAAACCCCACAGACAATGAAAATGTAAGGAAGTTAAGCAAAACGCCATTGGATAATCAATAGATGACAGAGGAAATTGAAGAATACACAAGATAGTTCTTAGAATTAAATGATAATGCCAGTACAACATAGCAGAACTCATAGGGCAAAATAAGAGCAGTTTTGGATCAGGGGTATAACTCAGTGGCTAGGTGCCGGTGAGCCTAGCCACCCAGTGGCTAGGATCAGGGGTATAACTCAGTGCAAGGTCATGAGTTTGATTCCTGGTGCAAACAAAACAAAGCAAACAAACAAACAAAAAGCAAACAAAAACAAAACAAAACAAAACAAAACAAAAGACACCCAAAAGCAAAAAACTGGCAATCTTAAGAGGGAAGTTTATAGCAGTGAATGCCCATATAAGAAAAACAGAATGAGCCCAAATAAATAATAATGCATCTCAAAGTAATAGAAAAACAAGAATAATTCAGACTCAGAGTTTGTTCAAGGAAGGAAATTATATTGACCAGAGAAGAAATCAATGAAATAAAGACTAAAAAACCAATACAAAAAATCTGTGAATCAAATAGCTGGTTCTCTGAAAGAATAAACCAAATTGATAAATCCTTAGTTAATCTTACAAAAAAAGGAAAGAAAATACAAAAATCAATGTAATTACGAATGAAAAATGTGATTTCACAACAAAAATTATTAGCAACTACTTTGCAGAAATACCAAACAATTGAAAAACTCAGAAGAAATGGAGAGATTTCTAGACACATATGAATTACCAAACTGAACAAAAGAAGATTTAAAAATCTTGAACAATTCAATAGTAGAAAATGAAATTGAATTAGTACTAAAAAGCTGAAAACTAAAAAATTCTGACAGATTTACAGCTGAATTCAACAAGAACTTCAGGAAAGATCTAACATGAGTACTCTTCATACTCTTCAATTGAGAAGAGAGGAGTACTTCCAATGTCATTCACAGAAGTTACCATTATCATGACCCCAAAACAGACAAAGTTCCAACCAAAAAAAGAACTACACGCCAAATTCTTTAATGAACATATATGTGAAAATTCTTAATAAGATAATGGCTAACAGAATGGGACAAATAATCAAAAAGATAATCATGACCAAATAAGATTCATCCCAGGGCTTCAAGGATGGTTCAACATATGCAAATCAATAAGTATAATTCATCGCATAAATGGAAGCAAATCAAAAATCATGTGATCATCTCAATAGACACAAAAGAGCCTTTGACAAAATTCAATACTCATTCATAATAAAGTCTGTGAATAAAGTAGGTAGGAAGACTTTATCTCAATCTGATAAAAGCCATTCATGACCAATGTACTGCCAATATCATATTAAATAGGAAAAAAGCAGAAGCCTTTGATCTAAAATCAGGAAAAAGACAGGACACTATTATCACTACTCATGTTTAACATAGTATTTGAAACATCAGCCACAGTAATAAGTCAAGAGAAAGAAATAAAATGTATATATAGGAAAGAAGTCAAAACATCATTATTTTTAGATAACAAAATTAGATTCCCCAAAAGACTCAATCAAAATGCTATATTGAAATGAATAGGCACGTCTATGAAGTACAAATACCCCATCAATACATGGGAAAATGTTCAGCATGACTGACCATTAGAGAAATGCAAATTAAAACTGCATGGAGATAACATCAAAGTCAAGAAATCATGACTATCATAAATTATTTAAATAATATAAATGTTGTTAAGGATGTGGGGCAAAAGAAATTCATCTACATTGTTGACGAGACTGCAAAATAGTGTAACTATTATGGAAATCAGTGTGGAGATTCCTCAAAGAACTAAAACTAGAAATTTCATCTGATCCAGCCATTCTCCTTCTGGATATCACCCCAAAAGTGTTAAAATTACCATATTACAGGGAGACATGCATATCTATGCTTATAGCAGCACGACTTGTAATAGCTAGATCTTGGAAATAGTGTATATGTCAATCAATAGATAAATGGTAAGGAAAATATATTTATACACAATGGAACACTACTCTTCCTTAAAGATAAACTTGAAACATTTGTAAGTCAATGGATGAACATGTTAAGTGAAGTAATCCAGATATACAAGCTTAAATATCACATGGTTTGTCTTATATGAGAACATATATTTCTATAAAAATAAAGGGCAAAAGATAAATAGAACTTAGGGAGTTCACATAAGGCCCTAAATATGTATCAACATATTTTAATATATATGCTAATTCATTTCATGTATACTACTGGTTTCTCCTAGTTTATTGAAAACTTTGTGCTATTATCTGTTTCCTCTTTGTAAGAATCTTTTTTATTTATGTCATGTACTCTGAGTAACTACTTTGAAGATATTGATAGACAGTGTTTTAACTATTGTAATTCTTTCATTACTTTATTATTAAATTTTTTTATTTTTTCATAAAATAAGAAATCCATTACCTGAAATACAGAATACCCTGGATCAGAGTAAGAGCATATTAGGTACTGCACAACATCAGCAAACATGAAGACATAGCAAGAAAAACTATTCCAAATAGACCTCAGAGAGACAAACACATAAATTCAACTTCACTGAGCTGTGAGATACAAGCCAGTGATCACTGGTGAAGCTGGAATACCAGACAGAGAGGAGAGACAAAATAATTTTAAAAAATTCTCTCACATACAATAAATTTGAACAAAGCTATAAAAGTGTAGATTCAAGAAACCCAAAAAGCTCATGCAGAAAAATAACAAAAAGATAAAGACCAAAAAAGAAACAGGAAAATTTCTCAAAAAATAGTAATAATTAAAAAATCTTAAATATGGTTCAAGAGAAAGGATGTGTTACCCAAAATGAACAGAGATATAAATAAAAACAGATTTCTCATTAGGAACTGTGAACACCATAGTTGTCTATCTTTGAAAAAATAAATCTTTCACTTACAGATATTCCTTGTTTAATGACCTGCATATTTAATAATTATTCAGATTTATTATCAAGTCGCACTATTTGGACTTAAGAAGTGGACTCAGGCTTAAGATCTATATTTGGATTTATGATGATCCAGGAACTTGAGGGGCAGTGCAAACTTATGGTGGTTTCTTGTACATTACAATACCATAATTTTTGATGATTTTACTATATAGTATAGTTTTGTAGTTCTATGTTCCACTATATATTACAGTATTGCATGTAAGAATTATGCAAATAAAAGCAAAGTCATCCAATTGGAGTTTCTTTTGACCATTTCTTTGTTTTGAATATTGTAATTTACCTACTATACACAATTCCTCATTTAGGGACCAATTCATTTAACAGGAATGGAACACAGTCATTAAACTAGGAATGTCTGTATTGTATACTTAAAATAAATTTTAGTATTTGGTAATATAAGGATATATATACACATAGTATTTCTTTTTTGGAGGTGTCTTGAAGATCTTCAGTGTTCTTTTAAAGCTTGATTTTTATACAATACTTTGATAAAAATTTCATTAAATTTGTATGTAAATTTGAAGATAGTTGATATTATTATACTAGCGATAATTATAATTGATGCACATATTTATATCTCCATTTACTTGAATTATTTTAATTTTTCTTAATGTTAAATAGCCTTCTACAAAGAACTCTTATGCATATATTGTTACATTTATACATTTAGTAATTTATGTTTCTGTAAGTGAGATCATTTATAAAAGTTATCTTCCATTGCTCTCTGCCAGTTTACTGAAATATAATTGAGTTTTGTATATTGAGTTTGGATACAGTAACTTTGCTGAAATTATTTACTTAGCATTTTATAGATTGTTTAGATTTTCTCAATACATAATCTAATTATTTATAAATAAGGAAGATTATTTCTTTTCCAATGTTTTCATATTTTCTTTTTCTTTCTGTTGTCTGGGTAGGACTTCTTGTATAAAGTTAAATATAATTGGTGATTGTAGGCCTTCTGGTCTGATTCTCAATCTAATGAGGGAAAGAAAATCCTTCATTTCAATACTGACATAATGTTTGTTACAGGTTTTGTGACAGTTCATCTTTATCAAATTAAGGAAGATCTCTTTTTCCTTAATATATTAACAGAAACTTTATTATGAATATGCATTAAATTGTATTGAATATTTTTCTGCACCTATTGAAATGATTATATACTTTCATCTTTTCTATTCTGCCTTGCTAAATTGAATAGATTTTTGTCAAATATCAAACCAATCTTTAATACATGAGGAAGAAAAATATGAAAGGAGGGAGAGCAAAAATACTATAGTTGGATCTTCTTCCCTTTCCTTTCTTTCTCTTCCCTCTTTTTTCTCCACTCTCCCTCTCCCTCTGTCTTTTCCTTCCTACCAGGAAGCAGAATCCATTGTAGTGGAAAATAAAGAGAAGGCAGAAAGGGTCAGGACAGAACCAGCCGTGTTAAGAAATCTCATTTATTACTTTGTAATTGTTGTAATGCTGATATTTGTAATACACATATTACATCAATTCATTTCAGAACATTTTATTCACCATATATTTATTGAGTATGAACTAATTTCCAAGAATTATGTTAAATCCATGATGTCTGTTCAAATAGAATTTTCCAAATGGAGAATATATAATTCAAATCATATAATCTTGTAAGTGATTGTAAAATTGCAACTGTGACAGTTATTACTTTGAGGGTCATACAGAGCTATTTGAGCCTCTACTGGGTACATTAAACCAGTTAGAAAGTTAGGGAAGACTATAGAAACAAGAATACAGAGATCCAAAGAATGAGCAAGTGTTAGCAATGAGGTATGAAAGAAAAATATGGTAAATGTTTAAGTTAAAAAAAATCTACTCAGTAAAAGACATTCAAATTAATGTCCCTAAAAATATTCCCCTCATTCCTATGTATTTGTCTTATTTTTCTTGCCAGTTTATGAAGTCGTTCTGGAAATCCTCTTTCCTGAATGTCTTTACTTGCTCTGTTGTGACTGTGTCTATGTCCTTTCCTTGTCAGTTTGAGGAAAAGCCAAAAGTAGCATGGTATCAGGTCTTGTGAACAAGGTAGATAAAGATACAGTGAGCCCTGGACAACAGAGCCACGCTATAGAGCAAAATGGCTGTGAACCTTCACTCCTGTCCTACTTTGCAATCATGAATCCCACACCCTGGGCATGGCCACATACCAACTCTGGGTTTGTTTTCCCTTGATATGGAGCAGAAGAGGTGCCAGTCAACTGACTCACCTGATTGTGGAAGAGACCAATGCCAAGCACAAGTAAGCCTAGACATCTAGCAAATTCAGGTAGGAATTTATGTACAAGGCCTTCTGTCACTTCAAACACAGCCTGTCAAGTATGCAGTTCTTTATACATGTCTACTAGAGAGAGGTCTGGGCTTGGAATACAAATAAATATGAGCCATTTTTTTAGGTGGTAATTGAAGTTACAGGTACAGTTGAGATCATCCAAAGAAACAATTTAGAGTAAGACAAAGAGAAATTATAGGATCTAGACTTGGAGATTTTTAGCTTTTAAAGGCTAGTTAGACACATATGAAACTTAAAAATAAAAAAGAATCGGAAAAACCAAAGAAAGCTGGAAGGATATGTTACCAGAAGCCAAAGGAGATACATCCCTAAGTGTTGAAGGATGACATCAAGTCAAGTCAGATCATAATGGCTAGAGCTGTTATGGTTGATACATTGTGTCAACTTGAGAAGTTTAGAAGTTTAGCTAAGAGACTCTGCAGGGATCCAGGATCCTTACTTTGTAAATATGCTCATCTTATGCAAGAGGAGGGCACAGAAATTTTGTGAGTGCTACACCTGCCCTGGAGGGGGGAATGGCCTGTGTACAATATAAGAGAGAAGAGGCTTGCTTCGCCTTTTGCTCTGGCTGCTTTTGCTTGCTGCTGCCTTAAAGTGTTGCCCCTGTGCCACGCCACCCTGCCTTGCAGTCAGCTGATTATGGACTGAAACCTCCAAAAACTGTAAGCTAAATAAATCTTTCCTTCCTTCATTTTGAGTGTTGGGTATTTTGTCTCAGCAACAAAAGGAAAGAACCAAGACACTAGCACTGTTATGTATTTACTATGTGTCAAACATTGTTTTAAAAGTTTTTATTTCTGTAATCATTTTAATCTTCACCAGTGCTCCAGGTCAATGGTTAACTATTTAATCACCATACTTCAACGCTGTCCATGCTGCTTAGCAAAGATCACCAATAACTGCATGTCATTAAGATTATTTCTTGTGGCAAAAATAAGTTCAGTTCTCCAACTTTTCAGTGTTCAAACATGAATTTGGAGTGAATTATCATTTTATCTACTCTATTTACCTGTATTAACTATATCTATATTTATCTGGCTGTCTGTCTACCTATCATATATGTTTGTGTCTGTTTGTAGAGTAAGGCTTTGTCTTAGCATAGAAATAAATTTCTGTGGTTGTACCAGATAGAAGAATGTTTTGGGAAAGACATATTTCTCTTCTGACCTTGCCTTGGAATTAATTATGCTGGCCTCCACATTTTCACAAAGAGCTCTGAGCTAGGTGTTCTCAGGAGTAAACTCAACATAGTGTAGAAACTCTTATTTCACCAAGAGTTCATTTTCTGATTGTGAGAAAATTAGGAGAACAATAGATAATATATACCTACAGGCAGCTACTTTCTCATATTTCCTTCTCTAAACCCAGAAATTTAATTGACCCTGCACTGCTTTGAGTGTGGTATAGGACTAGAAGCTTAACCATCACCCGAAGGATAGTCAGAAACTCCAAATCTCAGGCCCTAGTCAGGCCCTGAGGATTTGTGTGCCCATTAGGAAGCCTGGCTCTAGGCAATAATTCTCCTGTTTTAATTTCTAATTATTGAGTATAAGGTGAAAACAGCCTAATAATTGTTTTTAGGGGTTGTGAGTGATTTTCTGCTGGAGAAGACTCATCTGGACTTTGACCTTGTGTGGGTTTATAGAGCCAATCTTGGGTTCATTTATCCCCTGCAGCATGCTTGAGAGAATTCTGTCATACTTTTTTCTCTCAAATTCACTATGTATGCTGTTAAGAATAATTGATGATCTATTTGCTGCAAAAATTTAGGTTATTAAAAACCAGAGTAAAGGAGGTGCACCAAGATGGTGGAGAGGTGGATGGTGGCAGCAGAGAAAGAACCTCTCTGAGGATTGCTATCTAGATGCTGGAAAATAGCAACTGGAGGAAGACAAGAAAGTGGGAAGTGGGCCCCTGACTCTAGGAAGGATCCCAAGTGAGAATTGAAGCCCATGGAAATAGTGAAGAGATTAACTTCAACAAGGAAGAGGGAGGTAGCCAGCAGCTGGAGCCTTCTCCCTGAGTTGGGACTCACTGTGAGAGGAGAAGTTTAAAACTGTGGACACACAGTGATGCCTGGTGACCTGGTAGGCCTCTATAGAGAGACCCAGTAGTGGAGGGGAGCAATGGACATGAAGGACTACACTAGCTGGGGATGAGTTCTGAAGGCTCAGTTTTCCCTCAGGAAAGGGTATTTGACCTGGAGGCATCTTGAAGAGGGACCAGCTGAGCTTAGATCTCAGTGTGGCTTCTGGCTCCATCTAGCAGCTCCTAGATAGGTTCAAGTCTACCTTAGAAGGTGTGCTGATTTTTGCAGGTTGCATGGGTCTGGTCTTGGTGCTCAGAGCCAGGATACAGATTGAACTTCAGGGGAAATAAAGGTGCATACTTTCTGAGACTATCCACTACCCCACCATAAAGCTACTGCTTCTTTCTGGGATAATCATCACAGGTCTGGACTCTCTCTCTACATCTTGTCTACTAGTGACAGCAGAGACAAATCTAAAAGTGGACTCTTCTCTCTCTCTTTCTCTCTCTCTCTCTCTTGTTTGTTGTTGTTGTGGTGGTTTTGTTTCTCCTTCATCATTTGATCTTGTTTTATACGAGTGTGAATGTGGTTTCTAGCCTGTTTGTGGTTGTTGTTCTGCTCTATTCTTCCTTTTAATTCTCCCATCTCTCCAGTCTTCTGTACCAGTTTCCCAAAGTTAGTGTGATTCCCTTTTGTCCTCCAACCTTACTTTTAATTTCTTTCTCTTCTTCCACCTCTCCGTGTTCTCTGTAACCTCTTTTAAATTTTAACCACCGAGGGTAAAATTGACATATAAAGGAGTTATATATGGGTTTTTTGTTTAGATTTTGTTATATAATCACAAATCTAGTTCATAGAGTTAAAGGTGGCAAATGAATGGTTACCTCAGTTTGTCATTTTCTAGGTTGTGTTTGATGCTATTCTTATTGCTCATGGTACCACTTTACCCAAAAGTGACATAACTGTTCTAACCAGCTATTCTTCCTAGTATTCCAAGACTGAGAATGACTAAGGGTCATAGAAAATACTGTGGCACAGTGTCAAAGAACTAGAGGTTGTGCCAAGCAGGCAATTTCTCATTCTCAACAAATTGAAAAGGTAGGATCTTAAAACAGGTTCAAAACCCAAAACCAGCTAGATCTGGAAGACACCTTAGAGAAGTAGTCATTTACTAAGGGCTCCAAATATTAGCAATAGAACAACTCACCACAGGCAATTTATAAGCATCAACCCAAAAATTAAACAAACAAAAAATAATACAGAGAAGAACAGAAAATGAGAAGACACTTATACAAGATGCAACCGCAGACATCCAGTTCACCAAAGGCAAACTCAGGGGACAATGGAGTGGGATAGTTTGAATGCCTCATACCTGGCCTCTCTGAAGTGGTAACAACAAAGCAGTTGAATGAGGCTCTAGAAAAAATTCAAATCAGATATAATTTTTCAGATAACTGCAGAGATGGTATCCACAATGAAATCCATGCTTAGTGACTCCAGAACTGATACATAATAAAAACATATAGGAGCTTAAAAATGATGAAAGCTGTTAATGGTCAACATAGAAAAGAAATGGAATCCATAAGACAGATTCAAGCAGATACACAGGATAATGAATTTCCATTGAAATTACCTGCAGCAGAATTAGCCAGTGTGAGGATAGAATCTCAGATAATAGGAGACAGGCTTGCAGTTAGCGATCATGAAAATAAAGTTTTCTTAAAAATAGCAAGAGACCATGAGTAATCAATGAAGCAGCTACTAGATGATGCAAAAAATCAGAGTAAAATCACTTCCTATGACATGAATATATTTTTCCTCCTGGGACAGAATGTGCTCATGGGTCAACAGAACAGGACATTAAAGGAACATGATCAGTAAAAAGAAACAACAAAACAACCCCCCCAAAACTATTGCTGTGTTACAAATTTGAATGGAAGCAGGAATATTAGGACAGATGGATTATGTGTTTAAAATAGAGTTAAGAGCATAAAAGAGATTTATGTGCTCCATTGTGGAAAGATGCACATTTTAAGTATACATGAAATATAAAATGATCAAGATGTCAAAAACACATTTAATACATTTCAAAGATAAATTTCATTCCAGAGATTGCTCCAAAGGATTTTTTAAATGGATGAAATTTGATGGGATATGAAAGATCTTCTTGATTGAAACAGAAGGGAAGGGAGATAAGATTTCTAATAGCCAGTTATATTTGCCTTTTTAGTATGGTAATGGAGGATTCTGAAATTTTGGATGTCCAGAAACTAATAATCTAAGTCCTCATAGCACTTAAGTGAAATGAGTAATTAGGGTGTATTTAGTGTACTTGTGTTAGCCTGACCCAAACTGTGGAAGAAATGACATGTCAGTACACACATGCACACAAAACATACTTGATGTGGAAAAAACTGAAAAACAGTTTTAAATTCGATATATGCATAAATTTCATTTTGGTTAAGCTTAAGACATTTAGATGGGAATCACTTATTAGTTACCAAGATCATTTGATGTACAATTTTTGAATATGATGTACCACACAATTTATTTGCATATGCAAAAAATGGTAAAAAAAATAAGATATTGATTGTCTTTGTGGCAGAGCTTCAGCTAATATGAGTTATATTTTCAAACTTTAACATATAGAGCTATGTACAAAATTAAAAACTTTTGAAAAGTTAAATTATCCTCAACTAATATTCTCAGAATAAGCATTTAAATATGACATAAGATTAGAAAATGGGGAGAAAACAAATTATTTTCTAAAAATTTGTAAAGTTTAAAAAAATCTATTTACATTTATCTTTGTGCTTTTCATCAAAGTTCCCAACAGAGATTATAACAAATTTGGTTCATGTTACAAAAAATATTTTCTCAAGATACAATACATTTCTTAAGATTTGGGATTTTTTTTAAATGGTGAAATATTCTTTAAACTTAAATTAGGAGAATTTTATTCCTTGTCTTCTATTTTGAAGATCATTATGAAAACTAATTAAGGTTATTATTATATTGGGGGATAAAAGAATCTGCACATATCACAAATTGTGTCTTTTCTTTTTTAAAAAAATCCTCTTTCTCTTCTCTCTCCTTGTCCCCTCCTCCTTTAGTTTCCCTATCCCCTTTTTCAATTTGTTGATATTATCTCTCTTAGCTCATGTTATGGAATATAATGTTTACATTAATTGGGGTTATTAGGCTCCTGTACATGGCACATCTTTATTCTTATTTCTCTTTCCCCTCCTCCTCACCCCTTACCTTCGTTCTCTTAGACCACTTCTCTATTGCAAGAGACCTATTCCCTTGTCCCTTTCTATCCATCCTTCATCATTCTCTTTGTTTGAACTTTGCCTCACTCAAATGAGAGATATCATATAGTATTTAAGCTTGTGTGTCTGGTTTATTTCACTAAACATTATATTTTAAAGTTGCATCCATTGTCCTATAAATGTCTCAAATTTGCCATTCTTTATAGATGAGTACTCTTCCACTCTATATAGATATCACTTTTTCTTTATTTGATTGATAGGCCTCCAGGTTGATTCCAGGATTTAGCTATTGCAAACTGTACTGCTATAAACATTCACATGCATGTATCACTGTGGTAAGATGCCTTAAGTTCTCTGATACTTAGCAGAGGAAAAGCTGGATCATATGGAGTTTCTAATTTCAGTTCTTTGAGAAATCTCCATACTTATTTCCATAATGGTTATACTAGTTTATAGCCCCTTGGAGAATCCTGTTTTATTTTATTTAGGCCAGAATATAGCAAACTTGTTCTAATGTAGAAATCAAATTCTACTGTTTCTTATCATGGTAGTATAGGAATTATTTCTACATTTTTTAAAGGGTGGAAAATTTTTTAAATTGACTATATAATGATAAATAAATTCCTAGGAATTCAGACTTGCAGTTTTTATGAATAAACTTTATGGGCACACATACAAGCACATCACTTACCGAGTGTTTAGGTCTGCTTTCTGCTGCTGTGGTGTGGCTTCCATGGAGAGTATGTGGCTTATAAAGTTCCAAATGTTATTCTCTACCACCTTACAGAAAAACTTTACCTACCCCTGATATAGAGTATTTAACTTTTAGATCTGTAAATAGACAACACCTTAGTTAATTTTCTCATTGCTCAGACAAAATAACTGACACTCAAAATTGAAGGAGAAAATATTTATTTCAGTTCACAACTTGTAGAGGTGTTGGTCCATAGTGAGCTGGCTCCAAGGTAGGATGGCATCATAGAGGAGAAATAGTTCCTGGCAGGGGAGGTGGGGGACAGTGAGCAGTAAAGCTCCCTTTCTCTTTTTATCCCATTCAGGCTACAAACCTATTTATTGGTTGGTTTCACTCTTACCCAGGTTAATTTGTTTGTCTTTGTTAAATCCACACAGTCACACCCAAAACTGTGCTTAAGCAATAAATAGACTGATCTAGTTATCATACACCTATAATCTAGTGTCACATACTCGTGATCAAACCACCTCCCAGAAGCTCCATCTATGAGTGCATGAAGCTTTGGGGGTACATGAATGGAAGACATAAGCTATTGTACACAATGTGACATTTTCAATAAATGATCCTTTCCTAGGACTGAGCTGATGTCATATAAAGGACTGAAGAGATCACACTGTATCTGTGGCATGTCTTTAACTCATGAAGGTGATAGGCTTCAACATCAGGGCTACTCAGTTGTCTTATGCTTCAGAATATCGTTGTGAGGGTGAACTTGTCCCTGCAATTTTATGAAGATATTTCCTTAATCAATTTCTAATCCTAAATATTTTCACTTTTTGTTTTTGTTTGTTTTATTTTGAGTGCTAAGGATGAAACTCATGGCCTTGCATACTCTGGACAAGTGTTCTACCTATAAACCACATGTTCAGACCCTGTACTTGCTTTTACCTGACTTTCCATTACTCATGTAACTTCACAACCAATCTTCCGTTTTTAGCTTTAATTACTTCCATTAAAATGCAGCCCTATTGCAGTACCTGGTACCCAACATCAATCTGTGTTTTCTATCTGTTCCATCAATGTTTTTATTCAACAACTAAATTTGTACATTAATTTTGCTCTTTCATGTTTTTTGTTAAAGAATTTATATCATCTACAAATAGTGATATAGTCACAATCACAGTTTTTTTTTAAAAGGAACATTAACATCCGTGATGTAAATTACTGATTGTGGTCTATACTTACCGTGAAGATATTGGTCACTACCTTATTGCACTCTTTTAATGAGCAACTCTGAAAAGAAATATCTTCCTTCAAGTTAGAAATAGTCAATTTTCTACTTAGTAGTTTGACTTTTAATGTTATGGACAGTACTAGGAAGTACTCAGCTTTAGTTTCTCTTTACCTTGATTGGAAGCATATAGCTACATGTTATCTCTGTTCTGTGAGAACTCCTGTTCTGATCTCTTATTTTTGCTGTGACATAGTTTAGGTATGTTTATGAACCCCACAGAGCCTTGCTGAAATATATAATGTACAAACAATTTAAAACACACACAAAAATAGTACATTTTTGTATGCCAATAATGAGCAAGGAACTTTCTGTAGTTAATATATGATTTATTTTTCATATGCTACCAGTAACACTGCCTATCATATGTTCATGGATAAAGCCAAGTTGTAGAGACCTAAAACTCATTTTGAACAAAAGTAATATGAAAAGAATGTTACAGTTACTAACAAATAACACAGGGCCATGTTAAATCCTTGGTAGGATTTCACATAGGACCTTGGAAGGGGCTAATGTGAGTGAGAAGTACTGCCTTTAGCTTCAGGGTTAGTCTGCCTCTGCATAGACAGACAGCTTAATGCTGTGTGTGGAGGGTGGACTACATATCCTGTGGTATGTGATGCTACTACAACACACTCTCAGGGAAATACGGTGAGAGGGGTTAGATGTATTTTTGGATGGTTTTTTACTTATTTATTTTTAAATATTTTTATTAATACATGTTTTGATACATAAAGATTACATTCGTCATGGGAAGATGACCCATATGTTTTAAATGTCAAGGATTGGCATAGAATGGGTATGTTTAAGCACTGATCTGCTTGAATCTCAAACTGATTTACAAAAGCAGAATGGACTGCACACTGATACACTAGGCACTGGGCAAAGCTTTAGCTGCGTGACAACCCAGAGGGTTGTGGGTGCTGTCCTGGTGACACTTGTTGTGCTTACTTGTCATGTCTTTTCAGTAGCTGGTCATGCAATGGCTTGTTTAACTCTCACTTTGAAAGAGAACAGATTAACATATAATTCAAAAATTTCCGTTTATTTAAATATTAGTGTATATTTTAAGTTCTACTTGTTTTGCTGGATTAGCTGGAGCACTCATTTCCTTTCGTTATTTAATTGTCAACACAGATTAGCATATTATGGGTCTTTTCTGATCACTGAACATACGATAGTTTGGGAAATTAATTTGTTTTCCATGTATGTAAGTTTTTCAGTAGGATTCAGAAACATTGCTCAGTTTTTTTTTTTAAGTTAACTGTTCTCTACATTCTTGGTCTTGAAGGCAGGGTTCTAGAACTTTGTGATAAAACAAGTCCTAGATTCCTGTTTTCAGTTTTCTTTTTGTTTCAAGTGAGCTCAAAGTTCAAGCTCCTTGCCAGGGAGCAGAGCAAATATGTCATCTGTGTCGGGAGACTTGAGAAGCTCTGATCCCTGAATCCCCATCTCAGACGACTGAATTGAAAGTTTTGGAGAGAGAAGTGTACCTTAAACCTAATCACTATATTTTAAAAAATATATTAATAACAGGACATGGTTTCCTTATAAAGCCCAGGCTGCCTTTGAACTCATTATCATCCTACTTCAGCTCCTGAGTGCTGGATTGTAGGTGCGAGTCACTACACTTGGCACCAAGGAGGTTTTTATGTAAAGGGACACATTACACCGTCTGAAGGACACACCTCAAGTATAATAATGATTTCACAATAATTTTGACATTTTAAAGTAAAAGATAAATATATTTGTTAATTTTGTTATTTCTAAGACAAAATACCCAACACCCACAAGTTAAAGGAGGAAAGATTTATTTTGGGTCACAGTTTGTAGAGGTTTTGGTCCATAGTCTGAGGAAGGGTGAATCAGTAACAGAAGGGCATCACATAGGAGAAAGAGTTCATGTGGCAGGCAGAAGCAGGCAGCATTTCCTTTTAATCCCATCCAGGCTACCAGTGTTTGGGTAGTGCTACCCAGAACTACACTACTTCTAGTCAGTGTACTAATTTAGTACCAGACACTCTTTAATATTGTTATCACACTAAATTCAGTCCGAAAACTCCACCCATGAGTGTATGGGGCTTGGTCCACATACAAACTATAAAAATAAAATCCATTGTGTGAATTTAGAATCATTAGTTTGTTCTTTCCAAGAGGCCTTGTCCCTTTCTGCTCCTCTCTTTCTTTCTGCATGCATTGTCTCTCCACGCTATGCCCCAACCACCTCTTCTCCTGTCCACTTCTCAATGTTCCTTTCACTGTAGTCACACATTGCTGCTCTCTGGAATCCATCTGTGATTCACATAGTTTACCACTAAATTTGGACAGTTCCTTCGTTTTGTCTTGAATTTCTGCTCATAGACTGGATTCCAAATTTTATCTCATACTCAGTCCTCTTTTTAAATTTTTTGATGTTCAAAATCCAGGGCTCAAATTTTTTGATGCTCAAAGATCTAACAGTTCTATGATCGATTCATTGTTTCAACTTGAGAAGTTTAGAAGCTTAACTAAGTAACTCAGCAGTTCTACTTCCTGGTATATAGAGGACAAGAGGGAGAGTACTGTTTTGGCTCCAGGATGTTGTAATGCTTGATTTGTTGTGTTAACTTGAGAAGTTTAGAAGTTTAAGTGACTCAGCAGTGGACCAAGTCTTGACTTTGTAAACATCCTGAAGCTGTGCAAGTGGAGGGCATGAGGATGGTGGGAATACTGCGCCCATCCCAGGGTGAGTAGTAGCCTGCTTACAACATAAGGGAAGAACAGAGATTTGTTCCCCGTACCGTTTTTGCTTTTGCTGTTTTTGCTGTCTTCTGCAGCCTTGAACTGTTGCCCCTCATCATGCCATCCTGCTTTGAAGCCAGCTAATTATGGACTGAAACATCAACAATCTGCAAACTAAATAAGCCTTTTCTTCCTTTAATTTTGGGCGTTGGGTATTTTGTCTCAGCAAGGAGAAAACTAACCAAGATAAACAGTAACTAACTCATTATAAATTCAATCTGAATGACTCAGACTTCAAAGCCAACATGTCCACAGTTGAAATCAATGTTTCCACATCAAGTAAAACTCAAGTTCTTCTTCTAAATTCTCTATTTCTGTTTTAATCGATGCACTTAAATACAATCATTTGCCCCAGCCACATTCCGGAAGTTATAATTTTCTCTTCATAACCTCATCTAGCCTTTAGATGAAATCAATTGTAAAAGCATCCTCTCAATTCTTGCTGTGGAAAAGCTGTTGTTCCTGTAGTTTCTATCACATCTAAGTCTAAGGCATGAGTATGTTGCACTGATGCAACTATAATGAATTCTCGTTGGACAAACATTTTCTTGTAATATTTTCCTCAAAAACATTTTCAACATTGCTTCTCATTTGATCTTTTTAAAATGCAATTCTGTTAAATGTCCCTTGCTTAAAATTTCTTCATGGTCCTCCTTTGCTTCCAGGGTGTTATAAATCCCTTGGTGTCACCTGTCCACTGGGTAGCTATCTAGTCTCCTTTCTTGCTGTTCTGCCTTTGACACTCAAGACACACTAAAATGGCAGCCCAGGGCCATCTTTGACTCAGTTTAGGTATGCATGTTTTTGGAATGGCAATGCTTATTTCTCTGGACTATGATTATTTGTTACTCGTTTGTCTTTTATGTTAGGAGTTAGAAAGTGGAGATGAGATTTTCTTATGCTATCGTGAGTTCATATGACCCAGAATAACATGTGATACAAAGAGGAACACTTATAAGTATCACTTTCATAAATAGTTCTATGTACTAGTGAGTTCCTGCGGAAGGAATCATCCCGCTGGGTAACATCTCATTAATGCTTCAGGCTTGTTTAAGATTAGTGTTTATGTAGGACATAGGCAGTCATTTAATTTTAAACCTTAAATTCTTTAAACTCGAGTTGCTGCATTTTCTAGAATAGAACTCACTTCTGGAAAAATTAAACTCAAAACATATGCCAATAAGATAATATCTTGAAGAGATTTTCTTTTTTTGGTAATTTGTACCTTTGCATCTCAAAGGCTATTGTATCAACAATATTGTTGGGTTCCAGACCACTGTAATAAACTGAATATCAAAATAAAGAATGTCATGCAATTTGTTGGATTTTCTCATACACATAAACTATTATTTATACTATTGTAGTCTATAGAGTATACAATAGAATTAAGAATATAGCACTATATAGACCTTAATTAAAAATGCTGTTGAAAAATGCTAAGAATCATCTAATCCCTCAGCAAGGCATAATCTTGTGCAGGGCAGATGGAGAGTCTCATTTCATTGTTGATAGCTGCTGAGTGATCAGGGTAATGGTTGCTGAAGGTTGGGGTGGTTGTCACAATTTCTTACTATAAGTCAATGAATTTTTTGTCCGTGAACTCTTACCTTCACAAAAGAGTTCTCTATAGCATTCAGAGATTGCTGTTTGACCTGCACTGAAAATCTGCTGTTCAGTGCAGCCGCCTCCATCAGTGACCTTGGCTAGATCCGGGGAACTTGCCCCAGCTTCTCCTCAGCACTTGCTGCTCTGCCTGTGCGTTGATGTTATGGAGACAGTGTCTTTCCTTTAGCCCCGTGAGTGAACCGCTGCCAGCTTCAAACATTCCTTCTCCAGCTTTCTCACATTCCTCAGCCTTCCTAGAATTGGAGTGATACCTTTTCTCTGAATTAGGCCTGGGTTTAATGGAATATTATGGTTTGATTTTGTATTAGACCACTAAATTTCTCTGTGAAAATCTGGTTTGGCTTGTTTATCATTTTCTCATTTGTGTTTGCCGCAAGAGAGCTTTTAATTCCTCTCAAAACTTTCCCTTTGCATTCACAACAAGGCTAATATTTATTTCAAAAATGTGGCTTTTGGCTTCGGCCAGCTTTCATGATGCCTGCCTCACCAAGCCTCATCCTGGGACCTGTAACTCTTTAACTTCTAACCTGGAGCCCATGAAAGGATGAGAGTTATTAATTGGTCAACATTTTTCTCTCTCAGGGCCTAGGAAAGCAAGAGCAAAGGGAAAGTATGAAAACAGTGGGACAGTGGAACAGTCAGAACAGAGTTATTAAGCTTATTATTTAATATAGGTGCATTTTGTGGTGCCCTATCATCACATCAAAGATCACTAAGCAAGTCATCATAACAGATATAATAATGAAACAGTATGATAATTACTAAAAATGTGGCACAAATACATGAACACTGTTAGACACTGTTACACACTGTTAGAGCAATGGTACCCACAGACTTCTCTAGGCTGGGTTGTCATGTATCTGCATTTGCAAAAAGCAATTATCTGTGATATGCAATAAAATGAAGTACACAAAAACCAGGTGTGTATGTGTGCTTGTGTGAATGCAATCTGAGGCTCCAGTGATTTCCTGAGCACTAGTCTGGACAGGAAGTTGATGCATTAGGGGATGTGACTGCCTTGCTGAGCAGTTCCTTATAGTAGGACCAGGGAGATAGAAACAGAAGTATGACTAGGAAAACAAAATTAAAAATTAAAAAACACCCTGCTAATGGTTCAGGATGATCAGAGTCAATGAAGGCAATAGTTACTTTATATATGAATAAGGATCCAAACAATGAGCTGGGCTGTGAATAGGGAAAATAAATTTTAATTAGAAAACCCAGCCCACATTGATCAAGAAATAAGCAGAAACCACTGGCTCACTTTGGAGGCTGGTTAGCTGGAAAGTGTAGGAGTAAAGCAAGCTTCAGGTATGGTTTAATAAAGCCTCCTGCCCACATCTCTACTTCAAGGCTGTATTATTTTGTTTATTTATCATCCTTTCCCTATGCATGATAGGACGGTCATTGAGGTTCCTACCTTCCACACTACACACACCATTTATAGCATTCATAAGGTACCACACCATTTATAAAGTGAGTGAGCACTGGTGTCTCCTCAATGTCCAGAAAAATACTCAAAATACACTTACTGCATCAGTGTGTGACATTAGGCCAAATCTAAGCAGCTTTTTGTCAGAAAGAGTGAACTATTTTATTTTGCCTCACCTGGGTCATGCACTCCTTATCAGAAAGTACATATTTCTCCTCTACAATGTGAATTCTCTTATAAATACATAGGATTTTGGTACAGAAAAGTGGACAGGCAGAGGTCATCAAGAGTGCTATAGTTACACAGCAGCTCAAGTAAAGTAATCAAATTTTTCACAGTCAATGTTTGCAGCCTTCAATACATTTGTTTCCTTCTTATGAACATTTAAAATATGTTCCCCAAGAAATTAATGAAATCTTTTGTCTTGTTTATTATGCTCATTTTCTAATCACACTGCCCTTTTCTGACTGAAGATAAACTTCATTATGAGTCCAGTCTCATCTCAGATTCCAAATTTTATTGTCTCAACAAACAAGACCTGTCTTTATTTGACACGGGAGGTATAAAGTACCCAAAAGAGCTCAGAGAGCATAACATCTGAGAAGTCATTCACACAGTGGCAATGGCTAGCATATGTCCAACCTCTATTTTTAGTTTAAAATTTCCTTCTCAAGAGAAATGTTTTCTAATCACTCATCTGATAGAAACACCTCAGTATTACTATTTCAACTTATTCATTGCAGGGTTATTGAGTTCTTTTTCTGTTTTATAAACCTTGCACTCTGTTCCTTCCTCCTTCCCTTCCTTCTCATTCTCTCTTCTCCCTCCCCCTGCCCTTCCCTCCATTTCCCGTCCTTCTTCTAGATGTAAATTCCATCTGTCTTACCCATGGCCACATTCCCAGTAGTCAGCTTGGTGCCTATTACAGGGAGATGATCATTTATATTTGTTACATGGGCCCAATGCATTACTTTTGCACACTTTATTGTTGCAAGTCTTGCTTGCCGATAGCCATGCATGCATAATATAATGGAATGTGTAATATATCTCTCCTTGAGTGTTATGATATATTGAAAAGAAATAAACCCCCAAATTGAAAGTTTACATTTGAATATTAGAAACTTGTTTAGTTATGAGTGAAATGTCATGACAGATGGGACATTAAACTTCATTCCATTATTAACTTGAAGAAAAATCACATTCTATACTCTGAAGATAGAAAGAATACCAAGATTTGACAATCTCACTCTGAGTTTTCTATCCTATATTTCTCAGTCATATCACATTTTATTTCACCATTTTACTGGAACAAATAAATGTGAAATTACTTTCAATATCTTCCTGACCTTGAGCAGCAGATGAGAACTGAGGAAAGATGGGACCTTGTTTTTCCAGATGAAATGAGCCTCTTGTATCCATTTGTGGTACATCAGTTCTTTTTAAGAGAATGTATCACTCCAAATGGATGAAAAGGGACGTCATGAGTAATGTTCAAATGCAGGTAAAGATTGATGCCAACGAAGGCAACTTGATTTCATCTATTTTTCATTTATTTGAGATTTTAGAGTGCAGCAGAAAAAAAAACTTATTTTAAAACACTCTTCTTTCTAAATAGTGAGAGAAGAAAAGGAAATTCCTGAAATGTAAGAATATAAATTTTTTAGTAGTAAAATATTTGAACTGGGAAGTAAATGAGCCTGTGGTGAAGTATTGTAGTTTTTTGCCTGAAAGACATAGAATATAAAATAAGAATATTTCCCACATAATACACTGACAAAAGGAATAAATGGAAGAGTTTCCTATAATAGTTTAACAGATATTATATAAATTAGTTAGAATCTATTAAAATGCAATATATACATATATTACATTTATATATATTAAGGTGATATATATATATTGATATATATATAGGTATATATATTATATATATTATATTTATATATATTAAGATGATATATATAGGTATATATTACATTTATATATATTAAGATGATATATATATTAAGATGATATATATTGTAATATATATGTTACATTTATATATATTAAAATGATATATAGGTATATATATATTAAGATGATACATATATATACATTGGTAAGCAACGAAATGTCATAATATAAATCCCAGGCAAATTTAAATTTCAGCTTATCCCTCCTCCAATTTAACAAAAACTATTGCAAAGGATATTTGCATACTAAAAAATTCATTGTTTATCTGAAATTTTGATTTAACTTTGTCTTTTATTATTATTTAATCTATCTGGCAACCTTAACTATAGTACAAGACATATGACTCTTTCCCAAGTCACCTGAGATCTCATTTAATGGTTTATTACAAGAGGCTTATACAGATAAGATTGGACGCTATGCAAAAATCTACTCTGAATACTCCCAAGTAGCAGTCAACGTGTCAGAAAAGATGTTTGCTCCCATCTCAGCAAGAAAACCTTTCAGAATTCATCAAAATCACAAGTGAAGGCAGAATGCTACATGACAGATGGGACATTTGCCTCTTTTCCATTATAAAGTGGGAAAGTGAGTGTCCTGTGCTCATTGAAAATATCTTCAATAAAATAACATTAAACTGCTCTACCTCAGTGGACTTTAGATTATAAAATACATGTTATTTTTGCATGATGGCTTTCCTATGGATATGTTAATTTCAAAAATTATGGTGTGCTTAATCTCAACATCTGAATTAAATAAAACCTACACAGCATTGGGGGAGTTCTAGGCTAATGAATTTTATATTATAATTTAGAGTATTTGTGTGGTGTCTGTCATGGTGTGCCCTTGTGGTAGATATTGTGATTGATATAGCCTGTGATTTGCAATTGAATTTGTAATTGAGAAAGGACTCATAATAAAAAAGTACAGTCTTGGTAAAGTCAGGTGTCAATAAAATGACTGAGTATGCCAGAACAACTTTTCTCTATTTCTCTACACCCCTCCGCCTTCAATTTGGTGTATATGAATTCTCCAATTCTGTCTTTTATTACTGCAACTTTATTCTAGCATGTAAAAGTTTTCTACTATTTTATACTGTGATATTTCCTTCTGAGTCTTATTCTGCATATCATTTTTCAAAACTGTGGTCCTAGGGGTTGAACCCCAAGGGGCTACATATAATCTGGGTAAGTGCTCTACTCCTGAGATACATCATTCACCCCCTTTATAAAAAAAATATTCTGACATAGGATCTCACTAAATTTTCCAGGCTGGCCTCAAATTTGCAATTCTCCTGCCTCAGCTTGTCCAGTAGATGAGATAACAGTCATGTACTACCACACTATGTTATTTTTAATACCTTCTACTATGTTTCTGGCAGTGGCTATTGTCCTGCTGACAATGTGTCATATAGCTCCCATTTGTCTGATGGTTACATTAGTCTCTCGCCATTGGATTATGAGTGACTTTCTTGAAAGTGGCAGCCTTACTCAGTTTATCTATTGGTATTATACAGAATAGATAATTTTAAGCATTAAAAGTAGAAAATACTGTATCTCTCCTAAAATATATATTGTCTTATGATCATCACCAAGAAAAGTTACCAACTACTGTTTCCTTAGGAAACTGGAGGTGAGTTAACAACTTATTATAAACTATTTGTATTGCTTTCTTAGTGGAACATGAAACAAACTGAAAAAGAAAACCATCTTTAATTCGGTAATTACAGAATTAACTGCCATGAATCCCAGAGGGGCATCTTAACAGAAATTTGAGTACACAAATGATAAAAGCTAAATAATAACACAAACCACACACACACACACACACACACACACACACACACACACACACACACAACTATATCAGAGCTATATAAAAAGGAATTGCCTCAGTAAATGTGTCATAGAGGCTACCGAGTCCCAGGATGAGCAGTATGAGTTAGAAAATTGGTGACTAAGGGGGTCAGTGTTTCCATCTGAATCCACAAGCAGGAGGAAAGCCCAGATCAAAGATCATTAGATAAGAAAAATCCTTGCTTTAGAAGGTTCAGGTTTTTTGTTCTATTCATGCCTCAAGAATTGGATAAGATCTACCCAAGTTTAAGCAGAAAAATCTGTTTTACTTATTCTATTCATTCAAATGTCAAGGCTTTCAGAAACATTCTCACTTTAGAACCCAGAATAATGTTTATCTGAATATCTTCTGGGCATTTTGTGGTCCAGTCAATTGACACATAAAATTAGCCATCAGAAGTACCTAAGTACTACAGAAATTCAGTAAAAAATGGCTACTCAGCATCTTTGAAAAATTATCTTCTGGGAAATTCCTTTCTCTGTATAGCTTCAGCTATAGTGCATTAGAAGTAGCTTCATTTTGTGGAATTATACTTCATACACTAAAAGATAAAACCAAGCAAACAACAGTAGATCTTGCCAAATAAATCAACTAGAATTTCAACGGAATTGGCTGCTTGTTTTCCTTATTTATTGGCAGGACAGGCTATAAACAAGAATATACTTGGGTAAAATTACACAAATTTCTCTTAATAATTTGAATTAATCATGAGTCTTAAGCTGAATACACCAATGCAGTCTAGTTGTGGATACAACACAATAATACAAACAACACAGGCATTTAAAAATCACATTTTCCATTGTATTTATATTATGATGTTTGGTTATCTGGGACTTTGCCTAAAGATACTGTCTCTTTCAGAGTAAAGCTGGTTCCTAGAGGTAGGCGACCACTGATTTGATAGCAAGACTGACTAAATCCAAAGCCCATCCCACCTAACTATCTCCTTATCAAGCACTCAGTGCAGTCAAGTCCACATTCTGCTTGATAGCCTATATCCTGGTGCAGGCAATTCAGGATAGCTCCTATAGCCCAGCACCCTCAAAATTATTCAAAGTAGCTGATCTTAAGTCTTTTGACTCTGCTTTGGCTGTTCCTTACTATGAAAAATGAAATAAAACTTTTGGCATTTTTCCTCCTGCTCTCCTCTGTGTCTTGATCAACCTTGGCACTTCTTCCTGTAGGCTGCATGGTGAGGCACTCCCTCTCCTCTGGGAAACTGACAATCTGTCTTTTCAGAGACAGTCATTTGATCTGTTGGCTTTACCATACCTGAACAGCAATAAAGCCTATGTTTTAAAGCAGTCTTATACAGTGGTATGATCTGAATGTATATGTGCTTTCAAAATGCATATATTGAGTCACAGTATCTCACATGATGATAATGAAAAGTGAGGAATTTGGGGATTTTATTATATCATGAGATTTCTGCATTCATGAATGAGATAGAACTCTTAATGTCTCCTAGCGCCCTTTGATGTATGTATAAAATATATGTAACTATGGATATATCTTTGTAGTGAACTTTTACATGAATTTCTCTGGTAATTTGACTCATAATATTTTTGGATTGATGTGACCTCCTTCTTCATAGTTCTTGAATATTAAGATATAGATCCATAATTCTCAAAACAAATACCTATGAAGTTATCAGATTACATATTGTATAAAGAATATATGTTAAAAACAGGATGAGAATCCCTGAGCAATGTTAGTCATCAAAATCTATTCAACTTACCCATAGCTTCTATTGCCAAAGTTTTTTCTTGCATGCTTTCGTGCTAGGAAAACTGAGACACACTTTTGGTTTAAATCTTGATGGTCTCCCAAGCCCACATAAGCTCATCAGTGGGCTATTGAAAGGTGATTAGTTTCTGAGCTAATGTGCTGTTAGGAGGTGGGGTCTGGTAGGAAGAGATGGGCTATTGTGGGTATGACTTGGAAGAATATATCTCTTTTCCCTGCTCTTCCATTGACTTTCTGCTTTCTGGATTCCACACGGTGAGCAGTTTTCCTCCACCATACCTTTCCACTATGCCTTCCTCCCTTGGAGCCTTGGAATCTATGGACTAAAATAATAAGCCAAAATAAGCATTCCCTTCTGGAAGGAAATTCATAAGTAAATTTGTTGGTATGTGAAATTGTATTTTACATGCACAGATGGTGCAGGTATTAGGCATTATCTTTCAGAGAAGAGAAATTAAGACATTTTCTTAATTTTGATCTTGTATTTCACCAATTTCCCCAGAATTCCATGGAATATACTTTCTCAGGTATTTACTGCCAGTGGAGTGTAAGTATGTACCTTCACCTGGGAAAGCAATTCCTTGCATTCTCAACTGTGTACAACTTTGCTATTTAGGCAGAACATACTTGCTAGGCCCTTCCAATGTTTCTCTTTCTCCCGCATTCCCCAAGTTAGCTGCTCCTCTTCCCTCCCTTCCTCTTCCTCCCTTATTTCCCTGTTCTTGGTCATCTTTACTCACCATCCCTCTTTTTATCTGTGTGGCCTGCTAGAGAAGATAACTATATTCTCCAGTATTATAGACATTTCATACTTTGTTCCAGACAAAACACTTTTCTCAGTATTTGTGGTTGTCTTTCTCCCTCAGTTTCCTCCTATCCTGCTGTCTCCCCACCAGTCATATTTTCAAATGGTTTCATTTATTGAGAAGTTTAGAGAAAGATAAAGATTTTATACACTACAGAGACCCCAGTCTTTTCTGATGAGTCAGCACCATTCATGGACAATGGGGGAAAAGAACAAGAATTCACCAGGAAGCAAGCCTGCCCTACAAACCAGTGACATGCGTAGTCCACTACTGCCAAGGATACAGCCAGACCCCAGCCTTTCCCTGTGAATCAGTGTCATTTGCAGACTGTGAGGTAAGACAGCATGAAGTCACCAAGAAGCAAGCCCTCCTGTGAATCAGCACCATGTGCAGACCATTAGGGAGACAGCCAGACCCCAACCCTTGCAGTATGCAGGCTGGGAGACAAGAAGGGCCAATTCCTCCCCCGGCCCCACAGTAAGCAACTGGCTGATCTGGAGAAACACAGGCTGTGATAATAGTTAGTGAGGTAAAATACTTGTGGTGTTTGGTGTGTCAATGACTGTAGGTTTAGGGCTGGTGGTCTGATCATCTATGCAGAGGATAACCACGCGCAGTGTGGAATCTATTGGGGATCGCCTTCTGAAGCTGGTAGCCATTGTTAATAATGCCTTACTATCTTGTTTTGAAGTCCTGTATCACTTTCAATGTTTTGTTGGGTTGGGCTTTATCCTGTTTTATTGGGTTTGGTTTTATTATATCTGACAGCATGGACAACTATTTCAAACAGCAAGATATATTATGGTAGCCTCTATGGGTTTACTATTGTCTGGTTTTGAAGTCCTTTTTCACATTCATTGTTTTGTTTTTATTGATTCTATTCTGTTTTGTTTGATTTTTACTGTATATGAAGATATGTGCAGCTATATTGAAGACAATGACAGATATCATGGTAATTATTATTGATTTCATATTGCTTTGAAGTCTTGTGTCATTTACACTGGTTTGTTTTGATTGGCTTTATTCTGTTTTATTTTGATTAGTTTTATTTACAATAAAATAAAAAAATGATTTTATGTACTACAAAACAGAAATTGAAGGTTCCTTTATAAAAATAGTTTTAAAGACCCAAATTAATCATGGAGGGGAATATTTATAAAAAAAAGAAAAACTACAGCAAATTGCAAATTTTAAAATTTGTCAAATTCTTCAAACATAAAAAACTGAAAATGACTTAATATATGATTAAATGATGAAGTCATCTCTGTATCCTATACTTTTTAAACATGTCTTTTTAAATTTTTTTCTTAGAGAGGGTCTTGCTTCTCACTTTGTAGTTCAGGCTGGCCTTGAACTCACTATGTAGCTCATTCTGGCCTTAAATTTGTTCTGTTTTTCCTCAGCCTCCTGAATGATGGAATTACAGGCATGCATCACCATGCCTGTTATATAGTTTCCAAATTTATGAATGTTATTAGTATCTCCATTTGATGTGATTCTGTAAGATCATATTAGAACAGAATAATCATTCCATTTTTACCATGTTTATCAATTACTTTTCACTAATCAGAGTTTGGAACTTTCACCTTTGTAATTCAATATTGATAGTGTCATGTTAATTTTTAAGATTGTTGTCAAATAGCAGGAACATGTCAACTTTCTTTTTCACATACAAAGCAAGAAGTTTCAGGACATTTCAATGTATTGGGTTTTTTTGCTTTGCTTTGCATTTTTTGTTTTTTGTTTTTTGAGACAGGTTCTCACCATGTAGTACAGACTGACCTTGAACTCAGTATGTATTTCAGACTATCCTTGAATTTAGAGTGATCCTCCTGCCTCCACCTCCTGCATGCTGGTACTATAGCATTTGCCCAAACACCTGGCTATTTCAAATTTTGTACAGAGTATAATTTTAAATACTCCTTGAATTAGCTATATTCATTAATCAATTTATCTTTGATGTTCTTATGGTAGATATGTATTATAAATTTTATCTTATTTTCTTTAGTTCTTACTGAAAATTGAATCTTTTCACTGTGTTCATATGATTCATGCCTCATCACTTGGACTAGCAGAATAAGCCAAAATTATCTTCATTACCTCTATTCAAAATTTATTTCTGCCTTTTAATGAATACTATATTTGTTATGACCCAATAAATAGTTTCTTATTAAAACTATTTATTTTAATCTCATCACTCAGTTTTATTATCTTTATTTATTGATTGATTGATTTTGTACTAGGAATAAAACTCAGGACCTCACACTTTCCAGGCAGGTGTTGTGCTGCTGAATTATATCCCCAGTCTGTTCTTTCTCTTTCTTTCTCTTTCTCTTTCTTTCTCTTTCTCTCTCTCTCTCTTTCTCTTTCTCTTTCTCTTCTTTCTCTCTCTTTCTTTCTCTTTTTCTTTTTTTCTGTCTTCTCTTTCTTTTTTAGGTACTGGGAATTGAACTCAGGACCTTGTGCTTGCCAAGCAGGCGCTTGCACCACTGAGTTATACCCCCAGTGCCTCTACCTTTATTTCAAATTCAAGTTTTGTAGTTTTGTCAGAATTTTGTCCTTGTTCTCTGTTAAATAAACTTAACAATGACAAAAGGAAATACTTTAAACTGGAATCTTCAGTTTTCAAAACTGAAATATCCTAAATGTCTTCCATAATTGAATTTTGCAAGACATACTTGTAAATTTCCTTACCTGGATTTCATAAATACTTGTGGCCACATCAAGTGTCCTTAGTATAAGAGAAGTACTCAGGGCAATGCTCTGTGGAAAGAGATAGCAGTTTTAGGCAACTGCAACAAGCTATCTCTCCTTTGCAAATTTTACAAGAACTTGTGGCTCTGTGAGTCACTGTTGAGCTTTTGGAAGGGGACTGTAAAAGTTGTCCCTTGGGGAATCTAAGGAATCTATCCTACCCATTTTATCCAGGTTTTCCTGCCCTGTAGCTTTGTAATAAAAATGAGGAAGGAAGAGGAGCTGGAAGGAAAGGGAGATTAAAGGTCCATATCTAGATACAGGGGAACAAATGGTGAACTGATACAAAACCAACACTTTCTCCTGTATATAAGACCACTTATATACACTTATTATTAGAGTCTCCAAAAGGCATGAAATATTTACATACTTTTTGCATGCAATGTCAATACATATCAATTGAATGCCAAAATAGACTTTAAAATATGGGAAAAAAGCATATGATAACCAATTGTCCAATTTTAAATGTAAAAGTAATTAGAAACAAGGATATAAAAATGGACTGTAATGATATTTATCCTTTTTTTCCAATTTAAATATCCATTTGTTTGATGCAGATTTATTTCATGTTTCCTTTGTATGTTTGCTTCCATAAAAAATTTTCCATCCGTGACATCTTAATACAATAGTTACAATGGGAAAAATCCATGGCTTTCCCAACTTTCCAGTCTTTAGCATTACTGTCTTGAATGACAGAATCAACATTACTTATAGAACAGAAAGTCCTATTAAAAATATGATAGGTTTCTGCTACTGTAATAATTGTGTATGTTACTAAATAAGGCAAAGCTTATAACTTCCTTTAAAAAGTTTTAGAACGAATTGGAAGAGAAAAGTTTTCTGTGATAAAAATTCCTTGGAGCATTAGGGAAAATTATCAGTCCCATTGGTATGTAATCATCTTGTCATATTCATGGTCTGAATGGCACTATTTATAGCTGGCATAGAACAAAACTCTACCTAATATTTCCTTCTTGTAATATAAAATTGCCATTTCAGAATGTAGAATTGGTAGCAAGCCTTGTTTAGCTGTGTAACTTGTAAGTCAACCTTTGGGCAGCTCAAGAGTAAGTGAGGGAGTCCTCTCAATGCCCATGAAGGAAACTGAACATAGCAGAGGGTTTCATTTTCCTCCCTTTCTTCCCCACTTTTTCCTTTGTCCTTTCCTCCTTTTCTTCTTTTATCTAGGAAGACAACATCAGCATGGTCTGTAATAGAATCCTTTAAATTAGAGGTCAGTTTTAATGGGGGCATTTCAACTTGACTGGAAAACCATCATACTGGCATTTTGGTGGGTTACTAGCTTGATTTGTGGAGTAGTGCACACAGGTAGAGAACCTCTTCATTATTACCAAGTTCTTTTACTAATGGCTGTGGTCATAAGAGGAACAAACATTCCCGATTCAAGAGAAAAGAGATGATAATAATTTCTGCTGAATTATGTCCCATCTTCTCTTCGGGGCTATCAGTACTGCTCTGTAAATCTTAATGATGGCTGTACTGAGTAATGGTGACTGATGGAGATGCGGGAAACAGTCTGAGTGGCATTTAGTATAATGGTGTGTGATAGACTGTGGACAGGTGTTCATGGCTGCAGTTAGTGATTTCATTGATTAGTAATGAAAAATAGGCATAAACTGAAAATATTTTTATTGTCATACTGTCACTATTTTTCAAATAAATATCTTATTCCTATTTCTCCTCCTTTTACATAGAATTATGTTCCTGCTTGAATGTGTGGTGTTGAGATATCTTTTTAGACACAAGAGGACAAAACTGATAATAGTCCATGGAAAAACATTACCTTTGGCAGCAACTGACCTGGGCTCATTTATGATCATTCTTTAAGCAAATGTCCTTGGGCAACTACTATGTGCAAACATTATTTTGGGATTGGCATAAAGCAGAGGACAAAATAAAATCTCATTCAGCATGACTTTCCCACTTTTGTAAGTATAATTTCCTTCATAAATATGGGATAATATATTACAGTTATAGGTCCCAACATATAAAAAGTTATATATATATATATATATATATATATATATATATATATTTGAATAATATATTCACATACTATTTCCCTTATTATTTCTAATGTACTAATTATGATTCAAGAGAGAAAAAAATTTAAATCTTGAATAATTTCCATTAGCAAGTGGTATGAATAATTTTTGTGTATTTGTCTAGTTAGTACAGATGGAACGAGTTAAGGTGTAGTTTATTTAGTGTTACTTTATATGGAGCCCTTTTTGTTTTTCAACAGTCAAAATACATTATAATTCATAATTTTCATCAACTAAATAAAATTAAAATATATTGTGATCTCTGTCTAAGCCCATAACCCTGTGAGAACTCATGGAAGACAATTTTCAAAGGGTTTAATTTTGCTGTTTGGAAGTGTTGTAACATGTCTCATTCTTAGATAGAGGTTGGATTTCCTTCAATTATGTGATGTAGTGACGTTATAGTAAGTATGTTAAGAAGTCATGTATTTTCATGAACTTTTGCAAACAGCTTGGATTTGCAGTACAGTTACAATAATTTTATAAAATTCAAGATGATTCCAGAAACTTGAAAAAGTTCTGATTTGCTGACTTATACATTTACATTGAAGCATTAATATTCTATCAAAATGCTTTTTCGGGTATTTCTAGAGTCTGGGTAACAACAGAAAACTGGCAGAATCAATTATATTGCAGACTGCCTCAAATTAGATTCTACAAAAACTTGAGTACTCATTATCAAATATTAATAAATTATAAACCTTTTCCTAGTGGCATTGTGTTAAGTTTTAGGGCTACATTCATTCATTCATTCTCATCCAATCTGCTGCTCTGAAGTTGAGAAACTAAAGGAAAACCTGGATGTAGTAAACTATTTTCTTCAGACACAGGGCAGTGCTAAGGAGATATTGTGATCTCAGAAGAAAATGAGCCTAAACTACGTCATTGCTGCAGCAGGAATATGAATAGTGTATTCTGTGGAAGTATGGTGGCAGATGTGGGAGGGAAGAAAGACAGGGGTAAGGATGATGTTGAAGTAGACACAAGTGATTCAGACTTATTCCACATTCAGTAGTGTTAACTATTGTGTTCTTGTCTATAGGGTTTTAACTAATTTGTTCCTGTTGGGAGTAGTAAAACATGTGCCCTCCCAGTCTGCCCTCTTGCTGAATCCTCTACAAATATAATAAATAACTCCTTTAAAATTTTAAAGATAAGAATAAAAATTTTGTCTCTGAATTGGCACCAATTATTGAGTATTAATTAATGATTATTCCTTCATTTCTTCTTGTTTATTATATAATTTTACAGACGTGGTAGCAATTTGTGTATCACTTTAAATGCTTTGCTACCATTTTTTTAAAGGCAGGATCTTACTATATTGTCCAACCTGGGATTATCTAGTGATGTTACCTTGTTTGGCCTAAAACTCATGATCATTCTGCCTCAATGCTGGGATTGCAGATGCATTCTATTGTTCTTGGATACTTCACTATAACTTTTTCAAGGAGATATATTTCATCTTTTATACTGAACTCTTTTTCTTTTTATCTCTAATGTTGTCTTTCTGATTAATTCCCTGGGTCCTTTGCTCACTGGAGGTTTTATTCCCAAAGCCATCTAGATTTGTGTTTACTATAAGGGCATCGCAAGAGTTTACAGTGTAGGTGAAGATGGAAGATGTCACATTGCCTTGTAAGTGGGGTGTCTTTGTGTCTCCTTCCCACCCTCACATTATTGTTCCCACTGAGTTAAGAATCAGTCTTCACTTGCCAGGTTCTCTGACAATTTCTGTGGCATGAACAGCTGAGCCTATTCAGGAATTCTTGAAGTGCTTCTTGAAATCGATCAAACACAGTACACGTACAACTCAGAGTATATCCATGGATACACATTATACCTGTTATACATCCATGGATACACATTAACATGGATATACATGTTTTAAGCTGTAAATTCAAAAGTCAAGTCATTATGTCTGCCTTATATAATTTCTATTATAAACTTTAATATGAATGCATGGTGATAATAAGACCTCACATACTTCCTGTCACTGGCATCTTGAGTGCCTGAAATGCAGTTAACAGTTATGATATTTCATGAGGTTTTAAGAACAGATAATTTTATAGTACCTATTTTTCTAAGCTAGGAGAAGAGGTAAAAAAATGAGTTACAGGTAAGCACTATTTATTTGCTTTGTGTTTTATGTTAAAACTATTTTCAGTGATGATGTATAAGTTCTTAAAGGCAGTATTTCTGAGTATGGGTGCACAGTAAGTCTTCAATGGAAATTGTAACAGAAAAAAAGAATTATTGTGACTGTTTCTTCTCTAATAGTTTGATTTGAGGGTAGAGAAGATGCAGAAGAGATGAAAGAATGAAAGGTAAGATGAGTAGAAGAGTAGTGCTAGGGTGATCAACATGATTATATAACAAATCTTAAAACAATAAATCAGCAATGTGTATGTAATCAGTGCCTGTATTTATCTTGATGCTGTTGTTTTGATCTGAATCTATCTTTGGATGAGTGCAGATATTTTCATCCCAAATTTCTTAGATGTTATATTTCAGTTCCTTTGTGGAGTGGTTTCTTCTCTGGTACCATTCAAGTTAATAGGTATCTTTAGAAAACAGTGATGCATAATACTACATGTAGCCAGTTGCTAATTATACCATTCAAAATTTTTATCATATTCTGGACCAAACATAGAAATTTAGAACATCTGAAGGAGCATTCAAGGTTTTTCTCGTCCCATCTGTGAATTATTATAATTAGTCTTACTACACATACACATGTGGCATTGAACTCTATAATCTGCTCCTAAACTATTGACCCTATATAAGTGCTTGAAGCTACTGGTATGCAGAATATAACAGTGTCATGGTAAAATAAAAATTTACTGAAATAGACATAATTATCATCATACTCTCTGTTTACTCTCTGTTTCGGAAAACATTATTGTGAGATTTTCTCTGGCTTTATTTCTTGGGATATCCTAGTTATAAAAGTCAAATCCCCTTCCAAAATGGCTTATAAAGCTTGATATGTATTTATTCATCACATATGAAACATTCTAGGGGGAGTAATTGGGTAGGCTGTCTCACTATCATATAGTCAATCTGTCAATGTATATTGTATACTTCAATAAATAATAAGTAGGTAGGACAGCATATTCTCAAGGTCACCCAGAGAATGTGAGAATATTATTGTTTGCTTCTCTATTGAATTTTGTGATGTTTCATTTTATGCTAACTTTGGGGTAGGAAAATGACACTATTTTGTTTAATTTCTAATAAGTCACTCTAATATTCTAAGAATTTCAAATCTGAACATAAATTACTATTTGAATTGAAGATAAAAGAGAGCTTTTAATTTTTAAATTAAACAGTTGCACTACCATGGAAATCTAGCTCAACTCACCTAACATTTGTATAATACGTACAGGAAAAAAAAATCATTTTTCTTGAGAGCATTTGACAATTTACATTCAGTAAATGTTTGTGAAGCACCTTGGCTCTATACAAAATTTTGTAAACCAATAATTTGCACTTAAAAGTAGCCAAAAAATTTTGTATCTATGAATAATAACATGTTTAATTATGTGTGTGTTTTTAGAATTTTCACTTGATATCATTTCACATTTCTTTCATCTTTATAATTGTGCTCTATTGATTACCTACTGACAGCCATTGAGACCTTCACAGATAAGAATTCCAAGAAATATTAAGCATGTTACCTAAGATGACATGATTCATGACTGTGGGGAGTAAATATTTAATTTTTCTTGTTTGATCAGATAGATTCATTGTGTGGATTATTATAATGAAAGAATGAATACGGGAAAGCATTGGAAAATGCAAAGTTCCCAACAGTTTTCTTTTTCATCTTCTTGTTACCCTTTCATTTATAAGCAATTGCATTAATCTTTAAAGATATTTTATGTACAAAAACTTTCCCAACCAATTTGCTTCACATCTCATCCCAGAACAGAAGCATCGTGAATCATAAAAGATGTTCTTACAAAGACAAGGAGATCAGCATGTGTTGCCTGAGCAGTGTGTGACTGGTGCCTGTTGGGCAGGCAGAGAAAGGGTTGAAATTCTCACGTGCCTTGATGGAGTGATGAGAGGCCACAAATATCACCTAATCTGAGTAGCAGAGGAGAAGCCAGTGCACAGCAGAGAGCAGAGTTGGAAACCACATGGTGGCCAAAGCTACTTTCCTGTGATGGCCTTCAGCTGCTTTGTGGGGGAGTGAAGAAGGTTGCTTTTCTGGCCTAAGCTGGAAACATCCTCTGGCAGGATAGAATCACTCACTCAGTGAGCTGAACATCAGTCCCTCCACTGGGCGGTCTTTGACTGTGTAGAAAGTAAGTGTATGTGCTTCAACTTCACTCTGACTTATTGACAAGTTTCGTTTATGTTCTTGAATAGTGACCTTTACCAGATGACACTGAATCACGTAGCCTTCTATTTCTGAGTGACTCTAAACTTGGTAGATGCTGTTCCCTTTTTTGCAATAGAAGAAATTCTCTTACTATGATGTCAGTAGGGCTATTTTCAAATAACAGGTCTGAATGTGAATGATAATTTTTACTAGGAAGTAAAATAATTGGGTGTGCCTCTAATAATCCTAAAAATTCCCTCTCATTATTATACAGTATGTCCTTTCTAAATTTTATAATTAAATTTGCTTTTATAGAAGATATTTCTCATTTCAGTATAATTAATAATAAATAATGGTAATAGGTAATACTTTTACAGCACTAACTATTATATGGTAGGACTCTAATGAAGCATTTTATGTTTATTAAATCATTTCTCTTTCTCAGTGACTCAGGGTATATTGCAATTATCAAACCTCTTTTATAGAATAGGAATCTGAGACATAGCTATGTTAAGTGACTTGTTCAAGGTAACCCAATAAATGATTTCAGAATGATCCAGGAACAAGAAACATGTGGGAAGAATTTGAGGACAATTGGTTTAAAAGAAGCAAAATGAATTTAAGAAAGAGTTGTTTTGGATAGAGTAGGCAGGGAGACAGGACCCAAATTTCTCCAAGATTTGCAGAGCAGAGGAAGAAGTTTGAGTTTTATCATAGCTGTGGCAAAGCTTCTTGAAAAAGTTTTGAGAAGGTTTGAGGAAACTGCTGGGCTTGAGTGACTAAATAAACTGTTCCTTGAGTCAGGGCATTTAAGATGGTGATGAGAGCCATGTTTACCACTATTAGAGAAGGCATTTACAAACAAGGCCAAATAGATTCATGAAATGTTGAATTTAAATTGGAAATATCGGCATGAAGTTATGTCAAAAATAGGTAATACAGACATAGAATTAGACATTCTCTGTGTGTGTAGGTCCATGTTCATATACAAAGCTGATCAAAAAACTATGATATTTAAATGAAAAATTATAGCAAAAGACACAGTGCCATTAATATTCTTCAGTATACCTTCCCTTCACTTTGACACCTTATCTCTTCATCCTGTTAATTTCTGGAGTAGTTCCTTTTTGATGTCTTTGTCAGGTATTATAAAAAAAATCACAATGAATGCTATTCTCAAATACCATTCAACACAAAGGTAGGCTTGTAAAAACATGGTGTGTCCTCATCTACCTTCTTTACCAGCTATGGCATCATGAGAGTTTTGGCTGTGTCCTGAAATCAAAATGATCATGAAAGGTAAATGTTTTGAATGGATGCTAGACATCGAGACAGCCATGACAGAAAAACTAAATACATTAATGATATACATTAAATATTTGTGAAAAGGAAAGAGAAGTGCTCAAAAGGAAAGAACAACTGGGATAGTGGAATGGAAAAAAGAAAAAGGGAAAAGAGTATATATATATATATATATATATATATATATATATATATATATACAAGATAGATAACCATACTACTAGTCTATGTTTATCAAAAAGAACATTTTCCATTGTTTGATTGACCATTTGGTTCATGCCAAAATCTTGTAATCTGAGCAACCACTTTTAAGATAGCAACATGCAACATATTAACTATTGTTGATTTCCTACAAAAACCACACTCATGAAGGAGGACTTGTCTTTCTTCATGAAAGAGAACTGCATCAGATAGTGCCAAGAAAGATGGGATAAGTTGTGTTCAAAATAAGTTGGAGCACTTTGATGGGCGATTCATGACAATGAGTCTTTTACTGTAATACATTATTTGTATTTATTTGTTTTTATTAGTACAAGTCTGTAGTATGTGTATATGGTCCATATGGGAAATTAGTACATATACATAATACTTCGTAATTCTCTTTTCTATATCTCCTGTCCCTTTCTTCACTCCTCTCTCCATTCATCTCGATCTTTTTCTCTTTTGAGAAAGAGGCATGTCCCTACTTCACATTATCTGTATCTTTTGCTTTTTGTCTATAATTTGCGCTTCTCGTATAAGAGAAAGTGCAAAATACTTAAGCTTGTACCTGTGATTTTTTAAAAAAACAAAACATTCACTGCATTTTTCTATCATATCACATGCATATATTTCCTGGCTCTGACTACTAAGTAGTTCTATAAGGTCCACTAAGTAGGTCTATTGACATGCTTTAGTAATGTTAAGCATGGTAAGTACCTAGTTCATGGGCTGTAAATATCCCATACTTAAAAAACCAAGGCCTTTTGGAGAAATTTTTGATTACTTAACAAGAGCATGAATTCCAAGGTAAGCCTGGAACATACTGATTTGTCAAAAATGCCTTAAAAATGACAGAAGAATTCTGCAATGACATAGAAACTACTTGGGAAACTCTCACGGGCCAATTTGGGCCAATAGAACCTCAAAAGAGATTATAAGAGTGGTAGTATATAACCTTTTGAATAAAAAATTTAATAAATAACTCTATGAAGATATAGCTGAATGACTGAATGAATGAATGAATAGCAAAGGTGCAGCTATTCCTTAGAGTAGGATGCCAGTAGCATATACAGAACAACACCAAGTGCATACCATCATTATGCTAACTTATTCAAAAGAGAAGTGCCATGCAGGTCAAGTCTGGAGAGGGAAGGTTTAATAAGCAATAGGGTATTTATATAGTCTTGATCTGTATCCTATAAAACTGAACACTCACAGGATATCAGTTTAAAAGGAAAAAGACGTGAGTGGAAAAACTGCTTTAAATAAAACACAAGCAAGTGTGAAGGGTTAAGTTACCAAAGGGCAGGGCTTATCCGTCTTGAGGGTCTTTTGTTTTACAGCATGGATAAAAGCTCTTAATATTTGTGGCTCCCTTCCAAGAATACATGACTCAGTATGGTAATGAGAAAGCCTCAGGTCAGATTCAGGGTTATCTGAAAATATGTAAGGTTCATATCTTTTAATTGTGTGATAATCAGGAAAGAACATAAATTCAGAGAATGTTCTAAGAAAAGTGAAGAGGTAAGACAACAAAATACAATGCAAACTCCTGCATACACTCCTAGAACCAGAGGGAGAAATAGAGGGAAAGAGAGAGAGAGACAGAGAGATTTTTTGGAATACCTTTCCTTATTTCTGATTTGGCTTTTAAATTGCACCCAAAGTCTTCTTGATATTATGACTATAATTTTCAAAGCTGTGATCCATGAGTTTCTGGCCTTCCCTAGCCACCCACAGGCAGAGGATAAGAGGTTATTTCTGTGGTATATCCCTGTCTTTTTTCACTGGCTGTTGCTACAGAAGAACTGAAACTGAATTACTAGGCTCAGAATTGGATGTTGGAACAGGAAAAATACTTGCTAGGTGTTACAATGCTTCCCTTGATTATATATCCAAATCAGGCCCTGGGAGGCAGTAGGCTGGGAGTAGTAGTCATAAAATGCTGGCCAATGACCCCTAGTTCAGTGGTCCTCAATATCTGGTGCACAGGAGCACTGTTCTCAATTCACTGTCTCCTGGAAGCATAATACAAGCATGTGCATAATAAAAAGCCCACAGGGGCATGGATCTTTGTATTATGAACTAATGTATCCTGAGTGCACAGTACAGTGTCTCATGCATAACATGTGCATCACAAATATCTTTTGAGTGAAATTATTGCACATGTCCATGTGAAAATCAGTTATTGGCAAAGGAAATAGAATTAACTTAAGTAGAAACACGTCTCTCAAAGTGTTTTCCAGAAATACATTGGATCAAGATTTATTCTTTTTCATATAGAAATATAATATTCCTAGTGCTGCATATTGAAGAGTTTATTCTTTCTCCACTGTGGGTTTTTTGTGTGCTTTTTGTGGAAAATTACCTGACCATGTAGGTTTAGATTATTTCCTTGCCATGGCTCTCTATTCTGTCTTACTGGTCTATGTGTTTGTTTCGTGCTACCACCATGCTGTTTTGATTAATGTAACTTTGTAATATAATATTTTATGTGACAATGTATTTCCTCTAACATTTTGTTATTTCAGAATAGCATTGAACCCTAAGGATCTTTTGTATTCAGTAAGAACTTTAGAATTGCTTTCCTATTTCTTTGAAGAATGATTTTAGGATTTTGTTAAAGATTGCATTGAATCTATATTCTTTTAGATGGTATCATGAGACAGGGTTTTTGCAGGAATGTAACTGCAGAACTGACCAGTGATGTTTGTTGACATCAAGGAACACAAAAGGCAAGTGGCTAGAGGTGGAATCTCATTTCCTTAGAATACAATTCCAGTTTACTGATGAAAAGTTCCAAATAATTTTGTCTCTGAACACTAGAAAAGGCTAGTGTTCTCAGATATTATGGAAAGTGGAACTCCATTTTAGGATTTGTGTGGAGACTATCATTGACAAGATTTCCTGTGCAACATTAAACTGAATTAACATTCTTCCCATTTAGATCTACCATGGAAGACTTTATTTACTTTTCTTTAACCTAAAAGAATATTGAATCTTCTCCATGGACTCTAGTGAGTTGTGCCATGATCCAGAGTGATTTTGTAGTGGAAGATCGTGTGCCTATTCTACATGGTAGAGCAAATTGGGTGCAGATGAAATTTTGATTTGCACACACACTTGTACAAACAAACACACTCACACCTGCTGGGTATGTTCCTTGCAACTGTACATGCATTTGTTGATCCTTACCAATTTTTGAACAGTGTTTATTTGATATTCCCTCAGGGATACACTAGGTATTGATAGCATTGCCAAAGGACAGAAAATAAAGTTCGTTCCACTTAATAATTCCTTAAAAGCATCTGACCACCATAACTGTGAAGCACTTTATTAACAAGCAAATTGAGAATACATTTTAAATTCTAGTTGTAATGATATTTTGTCTAGAGGACATTGATTTTATTTCATCATGCTGCTTCTGCAAGTGGAAAGAAGCAGAATTATGATCAAATTGTTAATCCAATGACAAATCATTCATATTACATTTTATTACTTGGACCGACACCTGGTGAATAAGATAGTCACATATTATTTAGAAGTGCTCTTCAGGGAGAGAGGAGGCAAAATCTCCATTAGCCATCTGTCATGTGTTTAAAATTATAAAGTCTTGGGGGATCAAATTTATTATTACTTATGACACAGGACTTACTTTAAGCCAAATAAGTATCAGAAATTTTCAAGTCAGAGAAAAACAGTGGATGTGTGGCTAAAAGGGCTTTTGAAGGGTTACAGTCACAGGTAGTTAAAAAATGTTGACAAGTGAGGTTGGATCATTTGAACATTTGAGACCTGTCAAAGCTAACAGATGCAGAGCATGACATGCCAGGACTGAAGGAAGTGAAGTGTCTTCAATGAATGTATTGTCCATTTTTTCCTATATCATTGGCTGGGAGATGCACAGGGTGAAATTAAGTATTCTGTGTGCAGTCTGTCACAGTCTGATGCTCTCACATTGGATGTGATCTGGGTATTACATTGGACGTTTTCCAACCGTCTCCTTTTATTCTCTATGGTAAGTATGCTGGATACAGATATAAGGTCTTGGAGATGTAGCATAAGTTTCCAAATCCAAGGTTTCCCCCCAAGGAGATCAGTCAGACTTCTGACAGGAGGCCCAGGACACATCAAGATCAGCTTTTGAAGACAATTTAATGAGGAATGATTCAGAGACTTATGCAGAGCCCTTGAATTCAAAAGGAGTTGCTGAGATACCCAGAGACTAATGAATGTGCAAACTTGTAATCTAGCTCCTCTCCAAAGACCAAAGGAAGTGAAAGCTTTGGAAGCATGGAGAAGTGGCTGAACTAGTTACAAAATAAGTACTGGGTTACAGCTACCTCCATAATCATGATGCTGCAATAGGAAAAGAGTTGGGGAATGAATCCCCAAAATGTAGTCTCCTATCCAGTTGTAGTCTCTTGGCATTGGGTAAACCTACTCATACCATTGGGTGAACCTACTCAGACACAAAATGGAAAGGTGCTTAGTGTTGGAGTTCAAAACAGTGCCCCACAGAATATGGTGGGGAGAGACCAGCAGAGAACACAAAAGGGCTAATATACAAAAGGAGGATTGTAATCATGGTGGGAAATACTGGGAAGAGAGGAGATGGCCACATAACACAGCTGTCTTCAATACCGTCCTGAGAAGATGCACTCACCTGCTCAGGGCACAAGAAACACCAGGAGGGCTCTTGTCTTGCTCTTTTTGAAGGTACTGTCTTCAATTTGCAGTTTACAAAGTCAACAAAAGAATGGGTTGAAAAGAACTAGATCCCAATGGCTGAAAACTCTCTGTTAGTAGTTATCCTAGTTTATCTACCTTTACACTTACCCATTTCTTCAAGTACACAGGCTCACTTACAGATCATCATGGAACATAGAAATGCTTTTGAGGAGACTCAATTACTTTCCAGAACTACAGGGAAAATATGGAAGTCTTAGAGAAAGATGGAAGTGGGGCTCATCTGTATGGTAGAGAGATTAACTCAGAATCCTCCAATTCATGGGCCTGAGTTGCTTAAATTGCTTTCCTGGGCTGGCAAGGAAAGACAAGCCAGAAAGAAAAGGTTGTTGGTCACTATCACTGTGTGATGGAGACCTGTATCTGTCCACAGTTTTTAGTAACTGTTAAGCCTCTAAATCAACTCCATACAGTTGACTAGTGTCTAAAATTCAAAAAGAGTACTTCAAGGTGAATTAGTCCCTGTGATATTCTCAGCTCCAAACACTGAAACTGCTTAAGCATATGAACTTTCTTGTACTGAGTTCTGAAGCTAAAATAAGAAATAGCAATTACATTAATAAACTTCAATAACAAAATATGTGGTTTTCACTCCAGCCTAGCACTCAATATATGGATTCAATTAGTTTTTAGTGTTTTCGTATTTTTTTCTCGGAAAATCAAGACACCAATGTTTCAATTTTAAAATTATATTCTATATTAGAATACTTATTAAGTCAGGAGGTGCCACAGAGAAATGATCCTATCATTTAATTAATATATTCTGATTCCTAATCTAATAAAGTATGACAAATCCAACTAAAATTAATTATAGCAACAATGAAACACTGCTGAATATGAGCTCTGTCTTCCTGTGCTCCAAATTAGATAAGACAGAACTAAACAACTCTTTCACTTTATAAAGAAAAAAACATAAATTGGTCTAATTGGAAAAAGAATACTTCAGAATGTTTAACAAGGTACATTTCTCAGCTTATTGAAATTGGTTAACAGATTTGTAATAAAACTTAAATGAGATTTTATGACTTTCAATAAGATGTTATTTTTTAAGAGATACCTCCAATACTTAGGTTGATTTTTGAAATGTTTATTTGTTTAAAAAGAGGAAGATAGATTTTTGGTAAATGGGAAAGTGGCCAAGAGGTGGAAGGATATAGGAGGGTGGGGAAGGACTGGGGAATTAAAAAGAATTAAGGGAGCAACCCAGCAAACAGCCTGCCGCCCTGGTAAGTGGCTGTGGTCTACCAAGCCGTGGCCACCCCAGGGCAAGAAGCAACAGTGTTTCCTGAGATCTGCGCCATGTTGGAACTTAGGGCGCTGAGCAACCCAGCAAACAGCCTGCTGCCTACCGGGTGCGGGCTTAGAATCAAACATACCATCCTCCCACTCACCCCCACCCCCAGTTAGCAAGTGGGATCCAGGGATCTTGGCATCTCTTGGGATCTTGAAGGTATGTAATGCAGCAAGTGGGGGGAATTTCCTTCAACTATCTCTTTGAAGATAGATATTTTTTATCACCGTTTTGCTTTGTCCTGAGTAATGGTGTTGCTCTATTGAATGTTATGTTTTGATAAGTTCTATAATATTGTGTATTTCTTTTGATTTTGTTATACCTGATTGAAAGAACAACTATTGTGAAGATAACAAGATATACAATGGTGAATATTACTGTTGCCCGGTGACCTGCTATGATGTTCTGTACCAATTTCACTACACTGTCTCAATTGGCTTTATTCCATCCTGTTTTGTTGTATGTTACTACCTCCAAGTTAATTAAAAATTAAATAAAAAACAATATAACATGAGAAAACCAGGTAACAAAATACCTCCAAAACCTCCCAACTCCACCAAAGTGGATCCATGTGACATGGATGAGGAGAAACTCAAAAACAAAATAACAGAATTATATAAGGTGATTAAAAAAGAAATAACAACAACAAAACAGATCAATAAGATACTGAGTAAGCAGAAACATGATATAACTAAACAGATAATGGACTTAAAAAACAAAAGGAGGGAAAGAAAGTGCTATAAAGGCTATAACTGCATGTATGCTTAAGAGTGTGGGATTGATAACCATATTACCAGGTTTTTGTTGGATCGTTGAACAGAATTGTTTGTAGCCTCACTGTTTGTTCACTTTGTATGCCTTGATTTTGTAACATTCTGAGAAGACAATATGTAATTTATCAACAGTGATTTCTTACTGGTTTTTTTTAAAATTCTGTATTATTTCTATTCTTTTTTCTGTTTTGCTTTTTTTTCTTTAAATAAAATTTTAAAAAAATTAAAAAGTATTAAGATGTGTTATGCATATGTCTAATTCCCATGATGAATGTGAACATTATATATTTTTAAAGTATACTAACAAATTTAAAAATTAAAAAAGAAATGGTTACTTGTTTAGAAATGCATATGCATGTGCTATTTTATTTCTGTATTATCATATGTCATATGTTTTATTAAACTTGTGTTTTATCTAGATTTTTATCTACTCTAGGAAACCTGAAAATGCCTCCATATTTGTACCATATATTCTCAAACTAAAAATTAAGAAAAGATTTAAAAACAGCCTCTTTAAGAAGAGGAACAAAAATCAAGTGGCATGTTTTCCTGAAATGTAAATCACTATAACAAAGCAAATGCTTTGAACTTAATCAATTAGAAAATATTTTAATTTGTACAGTGGTTCCACCATTATAGCTTTAATCCTATAAATGTATATTATAATGATAACTGTATTCTCAAATGGAAAACAGGTTCATTCACAGACATGCAGAGAGTTTCTGTCCAGTAATTGTTCATGGCTACCTCTGGGCAGTGTATTTGGATTCTGTCTGCGGCAGGAACAGAACTAAACCAGTGGACAGATTTGGCCAGTGTGGCAGAGTCAGTGGGAATGTGTGAGTGTTAGTGGGTGTGCAGGTTACTGTGTCCAGCAGAAGAAAACTTCTCATTGCAATTCAATATCACGTAAGAAAAATTTAGCATTTCTTTTTGTGTACTTTGCACACACAGTTGCAGACAATAGGGGACACATTGTAAAGGACTGATAAAAATTGTGTGTGTGTGTGTGTGTGTGTGTGTGTGTGTGTGATATAGTTGCAGTAGAAAAGATAAAAGATATTTTAGCAAGGGATCGGCTGGAATGATGTGCCACTGAGGACTCTTCTCTAACTGACCTACACTTGTATTGACAGGATGTGGAGAAACAGAGTGGTTATGGGTTGATCACTGCACAAAAACTACCTCCACTTCTCTTCCCTGGTTCCTGATGTCTTAGTCTTTTTAAATTGCTAGATTGAGGTACCATTGGCTGGGAGGCTTATATGCTACCAATGCAGAAATATATTTTTCACAATTTGGAAATCTGGGAAGTTCAAGATCAAAGTGTCTGTTGAGGGCTGGTTCACTGACAGCATCTTCTTCCTGTATCTTCACATGGTGGAAGGCACAAAGGAGCTACCTCAAGATTGTGTGTGTGTGTGTGTGTGTGTGTGTGTGTGTACGTGTGTGTGTTTTGTCAAAGAAGTATTCCCACTTGTAAAGGTTCCAATCTTATGCCTTAACTGTCTCCTAAAAACTTCACTTCCTAATGGCATATTGAGATTAGAACTTCAACATAAGATTGCAGGATGCACAAGCATTCAGACTGTAGCACCTGTTGCTGCTTAGGTGACTTCTGTGGAAAAAGCATGTTACTGATTCATTTTGCTTTTGTTACTTGAGGATCATACATTTTACTCTCTGCTTAGAAGAATACCAAGTCCAGTTTTCCAACACCAAGACAGCTTTGAAATCTTGAAACTTGAGAAATAGAAACCATAACAGTCTCTGCCATGAATTAATTCTTTTTAAATCATGAAAGCAATTTGTTAAAGCTTCTAAATTTAGAGATTAGTAACTCTGGTGAAGTTGAATATAGGATAGGAGGAAGCTTTGCCATGTGGAAGGCCCTGCTTATCTTATAAACATGGTCCCAGAGCTTTTATTAGTGAACTTCTGAATCTAGTGGTTCAAATTAGGTTTGCACAGACCCAGAAGCCATTGAATGAATACTCAGTCCAGGCCCCTAGTGAACCTGCATGGAGACATGTCCCTTTAATAAAATGGTTCCCATATCCTTTGTTAAAGTCTGACTGTAAAGACTGGTGAGCCTCCCCAATCCCACCAAGTCACTGACCTCTAAAAATCCAATTTCCTTTAAGCAAGTTAGTCTTTTAAAAACAGAGCTGAGTGAAGATGGATTGCTTGTTCTTAGACTCAGTGGGTTAACTTTCTGCTAAAGGCCTCCTGTTCAAAGGCCATTCCTGGATTCAAAGGCCACACTCAGCAGCCTCAGTGGTGTTAAAAGGAAGGTCTTCTTACAGCATACTGGCAGTATTGCTCTTAATCCATTATATGTGAGCACTAATCTGGTTCTTTCATTGACTGCACTCCCATGTGCTAGAAAGTGAAGCCTGCCCTTGAAACCACCATCTATTAATGCAGTTCTGTGGATCATAGGAGTTTAAATGTAGGTGAAGCTCAATTTGGAATTTCCTCTCTGCAAGTGGAAATGTGAGCCAGAAGATATGGAAATCTGGAAAGTTCAAGATCAAAGTGTCTGTTGAGGGCTGCTTCACTGATGGTATCTTCATAAATGGGAGCTGGTATTTCTTTTCCTGCAATTCCTTTGCTTTCTAAACATCTGAACCTTTTGCAAATAAGGAATTTGATGCTGGATTTAAGATTTCTTTGGGCAGAGTGGCCTGGGCTGTTTGGATCGAAAGTCTGCGCAGACCTGCATCTCCACGGGATTCTTTGGGGCTGGTAGACCCGCCCTTCATCCGCAAGGAACTGCCTGGAGATCGGCATCTGGGCCAGGTCTGTTTGGGCCCATAGCCCCGCCCTTCATGCCCAGGAAGTCTCCCAGAAAGCAGCATCTCAGCCTGTCTCTTTGGGACCCGAAACTCTCGGACCCGCAGAGTGGCCTGGGTTATTTGGATCAAAAGTCTGCACAGACCTGCATCTTGGCGCGACTCTTTGGGACTGGTAAGCATGCCCTTCATCCGCAGGGAACTGCCTGGAGATCAGCATCTGGGCTGGGTCTGTTTGGGCCCATAGCCCCACCCTTCACCCCCAGGAAGTCTCCCAGAAAGCAGCATCTCGGCCTGTCTCTTTGGGACCCGAAACTCTTGGACCCACAGAGTGGCCCGGGCTGTTTGGATTGGGAATATTGTGGAGACTGGCATCTTGGCCAGGTCTGTTTGGGATCGGGGACTTTTCAGAAACCAACATTCTGGCCTGACTCTTTGGGACCTGTAGGCCCTTCACTCTCAG
>PVJX010008539.1:0-65003 GCA_004027295.1 Dolichotis patagonum
CATCTCATAGCTTTGAAGCCTTTCAATGTTTTCAATCATCAGTTGGAATGGTTTTATTCTGTTTTGTTTGACTATATCATGCGTGATGATATGAACAGCTGTTTTGAAGAAAACAAAACATTATGACAGCTATTGCTGATTTAATATCATCCTTCTTAGAAGTCCTACCATGCTTCTGTTGTTCTACTACCATTGGTTCTATCTATCACATTGTGTCTTATTGGGATTTGAATATGTGTGATAGTTTAAACAAAATTTTTCTATTGAAAATGAGATATTATAGTACCCATTGATCATTTTCTGTTATTCGGTTCAGTAAGCCCTGTAATTCTTTCACTCTATGCATGGCTTTATACTATTTTGTTATGTTTGATATTGTTGTATTTGAAACTACGCTCAACTATAGCAGAGGAAGTGATATGGTTATAGCTACTGTTGATGTCTGGTTGTCTTAATGTAAAGTACTGTGTTGACTATGTTGTCCTGTTCTGATCTGTTCTGCACTGCCCTCTTTTGTTTTATTCTCTTTAAAATAAAAATTTTTTTAAAAAACCCATGTTTTGGGCTATGATAGGTGCACAATAGAAGTTTATTTATTACACAAAAGTAAGCAAGCCATTTTTTTTTTAGCAAGCCATTTTAATGTCTCTGAAAACTATTAGCATTTGACCTCATAAACAAACCCATTATGACTAGGTAAGTTATAGCTATTAAGCTATGTTTAATGAAAGAATATTAAATGAACTGTTCTTATACAAATTATTGACTTCTGGATATCTCAAAATGATGAATACGACCATTAATCATTTTAAGACATGACTTAAGGTCATTTTTTAATTTGTTGGTGGATATTTTGAGAAAATCTTCCATTTTGGGTTACTTCTTGTCCCTATAGAATAATTACAAAAAAGATACAAGAGTTAAAACTAGGCAGAAAAATGACAAGGAAAATCATAAATTTAAAGATGAAAAATGCAGCTTCAAGACACAAGTCCAGTTTATTTTAAAAATTTTTTTATTTTAAAAACAAAACAAAAAGCAAAAATGATACAGAATTTCAAAAATAGATTAACACTAGTTAACATAATGCATATTGTTATCTTGAAAATAGTTGTTTAGATTACAAGATTTAGGCATAAAAAATGATCAGACAATGAAAACACAAACTGTTCTTTTTGATGAACTAACAGAGATTAGCAATATAGTTATCTACCTTGTATATATTTACATACAAATGCACGCATATATACATATCTATATCTATGTATCTAGATATCTACATAGATATATAATCTTTTTATTTATTTATTTATTTTTCTCTTCTCGCAGAACATGAGCCTGGGCAATTTCCTTTCCCCTGCAAGTGGATTCAACCACTTCCTTTTTACTTGCAAATGGTTCTCTCTCTCGCCTATCAGTAAACCACAATTCAACCACAACCAGAATCATAAAGATAATCTTACTCTATTTCTACCATAGACCAGCTTTTCACCTTTAAATTAAGCCATTATCCAAAAGCATACAGATTGTCTCCTGTGGGTGAGCCATCTTTCCCCATATCAGATCAAGGCCAGGACTATAGATTATCAAATCCCACAAGTTCTCACCACCAAAATCACATTAACATTCCCAGTGTCAAACCATAGTGTGTCTCATTTCTCTGAGAGCCTGCAACTCCACTCTTTTTTTATTTTATAGAGAATAAAACCAAACAAATGAAACAGAATAAAACCAATCAAAAGAAAACAATGAGAGCAATACAGGTTTTCAAAACAAGATAATAGAAAATCAACAATGACTACCATAATGCCTCATGTTATCTTCAAAACAGCTGTCCATACCATAAGACATAGTGAAATCAAACAAAACAGAACAGGATAAAATTAATCAAAACAAAACAATGAAAGTAGTACAGAACTTCAAAACAAGATAATAGGAAGTCAATCACGGCTACTATAATATATTTCTTAATCCTTAAAATAGCTGCCCAGACCATCAGACATAATGGAATCTAACAAAACAACACAGAATAACACCAAACAAAACAAAACAATGAAAATGATACAGGACTTCAAAACAAGATATTGGAAATGAACAATGGCTACCACTTCCCTTTTTAGACATTTCTTCCCCTTTTCACCTTCACAATATCTATTACACATTTTGGATCCCACTAACTTCTTCAGTTTTTTTTTTTCTCTGTAATTTTAAAGGGAATAAAACAGCAATAAAACAAATCAAAACAGTGATAAGACAGTAGGAAATCTATAATAGTTACTATATTGCATTTTGTCCTCTAAATAGTTGCTCAGCTTTAGGCTTACAAAGTGAATCAAATAATACATTTCCTCTGAATCAGCTGGTTGTTCATGGGGGTTGGGGGTGACTCTTCTCCTCTCCCCAAACCACACACTAGTTGGCTCACAGGTGTGGACTTAGCTTCCTTCCTTGTTCTCCCCAATTCGTGCTCCAAATGGCTCACAGGTGGGGGCTTAGCTTCCATCTTGGTCCTCCTGATATCTGCAACTCCACTCTTGAGTGCAGCCTAAATCTTTACTATATCCTCTGACTGATTCATCCTAAAAATTCTTTTTCCAAGTGAGAGTAAACAAGCCTGCTACAAACCCTGGGTTAAGTTCTGTATTTCAGCTTCAGGAACCTCTCAGACTCAACCTGACAATCATTACTCTTATTATTAGCTTTGTTTTTTGTGTTTTGTTTTTGTGTTTGTTGGGGGGGGTTGGTTAGTTTTTTGTTTGGGCTTTTGGGGTTGTTGGGGGGGTTTTCAGTTTTGTTGTTTTGTTTTGTTTTGTTTTGGTTCAGTTTGGTTTTTTGAGACAGGGTCCCTATCAGTCTTCTGGGGGAACTCAGGGGAGATTTTTGCAGGTGAGATCCCAAGGCTAAAAAACACTCATGTGCAAACTGTCAGCAACAACAGCAGGCAGCATGGAGCAGAGCAGACTGCCACAGCACAAGAGTGCAAGAGAGCCACCTGTGTCTTTATTGTGTAATTCTTATACAGGTTGTTATCACATATTTACATTCTTGTGTTGTAACCAGAATGCGCTTGTTTACCGGAGTTAAGTTATGATTTTATAACTGTATCCCACTGTGTGTCTGTGCTAAACAGAGTCACATCCTCAGGTGTCCTTAGATGCCCCAAGCTTTGAAGCAGTCTGTGTTTCTCCACATCCCACCCCTTTATAATTATGAATAATTATAATTAACAGAGCACAAGTACCTATACGTAACAAATCAAGAACCATGTGGTTTTGCAAAACCACTTTTTCAGTTTATTCCATAAGCAACATCAAAGCCTGGTGCATAACAGTCAAGGCCTGAGCTATAAGCTGAGCAAGGACTTTGACCTGGAGAGCTGAGTTTATGGTCCTTGCCTCTGGTCAGATGCTATTCCTAGTGGCATCCCATACACAGCAGTCAGTATTTCTAGTCAGATGCTATTCCTAGCAGTCAACCATTGCAATGCCTGGTCAAGGCATCTGTTAAGTCATTTCCCAGCAAGAGGAGAAGTTTATGTCCTGAACTGTGATAGCCCACATGGTCAGCTTTTGGTCACACTCCCATATGTCTTGCCACAAGTTAGCACCCCACAAGGGACAACGCCCTGTCCATTACTCATGAGCTGCCAAAGCCAGCAACCAGTGCATCTGCCCTCTAAAGATGACCCGGCTGTCTATGTTCACATGTAGGAGGCCTTCTTCATGCATCACAAGCATTCACACTGTCTGCAACTCTGCTCATTGTCTTGACCTGCCTGTTCCAGTTTCGCACCAGAGTACTTGTGTACTGGGTTGGACAGTGACCACTGTCCACTACAAAATTGGGTCACCCATAAGTATATCCACTGTTGGCTGGAGATCCCTCTTTCCCTTCACTGTAGGAATTAGGGGTCATGTCCTATAGTTCATTCTCCTGGATGGGTTCCTGGGCCATGTACATCAAGGGTCCCAAAACTGTTGCAAGTTTGGCTGCCAACAGGCTCACTAAGAAAGAGGCCCACTGTTGGAAGTATGTCCCCCAACACATGAGAGTAGGGACCTGTACCATTCCACTCCTGGAATGGCTTGTCCACATTGGTACCCAGCCCTCTACCTACCCTGTGATTCTTCACAGGCATACAGAGCAGTATACAGCACTGCTATTTTTCTGTTTGTGTTTGTTTTTTTCTTTTTTGAGACAGGGTCTTTCTGTGCAGTTCAGGCCGGCTTTGGGCTCACTTTGTAGCTCAGTCTGGTCTTGAACTCACATTGATCCTCCTGCCTCAGCCTCCAGAGTGCTAGAATTACAGGCGTGCACCATTACACCCAGTTTAGCACTGCTGTTTTTCAGTCATGGAATGCCAGCTCTGGGTTCCCTCCCACAAGTGTGACCAAAACCCAACAAGGTGCTTGTGCTTCCCCTGTTTGTGTCATAGGTCTCAACCAAATCCATTATCATTCACACTGACTGTTAGAACAAATGGCAACTTAGGGCCAATGACTCATAGGACTTGCACCTATGCAGCAGCCCTCTTCGAGTCCTGAAAAGCAGCTTCTACTGCATACATCCAACATGCACTTTCCACTGCATCTGTCCAGCCCCATGTCCTGTCCCTTTTGGTCCTCTGGTATAAAGGGCGCAGCAGAGCAGCTAGGTGCGGCACATCTGCCAAAAACCTAGCAAGCCTAAGTGTGTCTGTAACTGGTGTGCTGTCACGGTACTGGTCTTACCGACCATATAACACTCAAGAATTTCACAGACAAGTGAGATTCCTGTACTGTGTCTTCGTTTATGGCCCATGCCAGCAAAGCTTCCTTCAGACTATGCATGGACGCTTTCAAATCTGCAAGGCAATCAGAGGTTAACATGATATTGTGAATACAAAACAGTGACATAGAGTGTGGTTTGGCCCAGGTGGCCAAGTCCGGGCCACCAGGCCAGGACGCAAAGTTGAGCTATGCAAATAGCTTTGTGGCATCTGGAAAATCCTTTGCCTGCCCTTCTGGGTGAAGGTAAATTAATCTTGACTGCCTGCATCAGGGTGAAACTTTAGAGTCATTTACCATGACCCATCTGGCTTCTGCACGGGCCATACTGAAGGGCTCTATACAGGGTGTATCACCTCTGCTTCATTCAATTTCAAGATAGTCTGTCCCAGCTCCTCATGGCCTCCAGGCAGCTGGTACTTCTTCATGTACACAACCCACATGGCCTGTGAGAAAGTCAGCAGTACATGATGTGGATGGCCTAAGGCTATGGTTTTTACCATGCCAGTTCACAACTGCAATTCTCCCTGCATGGTGTTGAGCTGAGCACTAATCAGTATGTCCACTCCCAGGATGTTTTCAGCAACTGGTGAAACATAAACATCAAATAGGTGTGGTGGCAAATGCTTGATACTGGAAGTCACTTGGTCCTTCCAGACCATGATGTAATGACCTCCATATCCTTCTATACATGCAGTAGGTCCTGTAAAATGGTCCAGATTGCTGTATATTAGTGTTGATTCAACTCCAGTGTCCACTAAGGCTGGTTCATGCTGCACATTCTTTGGGGACCAGTAAATAGTCAATACCACATGCGGCCTCTAGTCTTCCAGGATTCCCAAGCCCTGGTTACCTCAGCCTGCCTCCTATTTGTAGTAAAAGGTGGCCAGTGTCACTTCTTCCTGCTTCACTGGGGTTGCTTTGGCCTTCTGGCCCTGGCTCATCAGCTGGTATCGCTGCTCAGGGCATCACTGCCTCCACAGAGTCAGGAACACATCCAACGGCTGCCTGTCTAACCTATCTGTGGCTAGGCCAGCAGCCAGCAGGTCTATCCAGATCTGGCACCAACTGACATTCAGTGGCACCATAGCCTGTCCTTAGAGAGATGGCCACTCTCACTCGGGGCCCCCCTTCTTTTTCGCCTTTGCTGATACACATTTTACAGATCTTGCCTTACCAGGGTGCTTCACTTCCACATTTTCTGGTTTGTCCAAGGCATCCACAGCATCATGGATTGGGTGGTCTGTAAAGGGAGCTGGAAGGGCTGCCACAGACCCAAGTGTATCAGCCCGCTGGCTCGCCATCATGTCCTTCATGCTCACTGTAGGTAGTTCCTCATCTGGGCTGCAGTACTGCATGCAAACATCATCTGCCACATGCCAATTTCATGTAGCACAGTTATCAAGTCTAGATAGTCACTTGTTCTGGCAGGTCACTTGGCAAACCAGGCAAGTCGCTGCCATCAACCAATTTATCACAGTCTGATTATCTGTTTCTGAGGCTTTCCTCTGCATATACTGCAGAATACACCTCACAGAGAGGGTGTTGGCTATGCTGGCTATTTGAAACATCTCCTACCTGTTATCAGCCCCATCACTCCACAGTCATAGCACCCAAGCAGATGCTGTTTCACCCACCTTCTGCTTTAATTGTTTTGCCAGTTCCTGCATCTCCATGGCTGCATAGGTCTTGTATGTTGTGTGCTGGGTAGAGGTAGGCAGCCCTCCCAGTCTTCCTCTCTGGGCTAGGGGTTCCTGTACTTCTACTTTTTAATAAATAGCCTGCTTGGCATGCAAAACCAGTAAGTTTTCACAGGAATTTTCTCAGACACGAGAACTTATGCTTCCGGAGACATTTCTAGAGGAGGCAGTGCTTCCTGAGCCTTGCAACCTGAGCTCTGCAGCAGCCAGCCATTGCTCAAGGTCCTCCTCTGTCTGCTGCAGCTGGTCTAGTTGCCAGACAAGGCCATCTACCTCTTGTTTCATGTAGCAGAAGAGAATGAAAAACAGCCAAGCCACCCACCTTTCATTTCATGGTGAAGGTGAGGAATTTGTCTGTCTGTCCCTTCCAAGGACCCAATCCTCTGGGGCCTTTCAAGCTGCCAAGAAGTTGGCTACAGGTATCCATGGAGAGGCTGGGGTCACTTATCGGCCATTTCTCAGGACTCTCCCTTTTTTTCAAGCAGTGTTTTCCACAGCCTCCATGGGACCACACACATCAATGTCCCATCAACTACGCCAGTCGTCGGCCTACTGTGGAGCCCAAGAAAGATTTTTGCAGGTGAGGTCCCAAGGTTAAAGAATACACATGTGCAAAACATCAGCAACAACAGCAGACAGCATGGAGCAGAGCAGAGAGCCAGAGTGCAAGAGTGCAAGAGAGCCACCTGCCTCTTTATTGTATAATTCTTCTACAGGTTGTTATCATATGTTTACATTCTTGTACAGTACTATAACCAGCTCGTGCTTGTTTTCCTGTGCTAAGTCATGATTATATAACTGCACTCCACTATGCGCCTGCACTAGACAAGCAGGGTCACACCCTCAGGTGTTCTTAGATGCCCCTGAGCTTTGAAGCAGTCTGAGAGCTCCCCACAGTCTCACTATGTATCCTAGGCTGATCTTGAACTCACTGTAGAGCCCAGGTGGGCCTTGGACTTGCGGCATTCCTCCTGCCTTAGCCTTTCAAGGGGTAGGATGACAGATGTGTGTTACCACATGCAGTTGCAGTGACTGTTACTCTTAAATGTATTAAAGAGTCCGATATCTCTTGATCTTACATCACCAAGTGATATTCGTGTGTATCAACAATCTATGAAATACATTTAGTAGGCCCTAGTACATTATCATTTACAGGTTTCAAAAAGCCTGAATTTATACTTAGCAAATCTATTTAGTACTTAATTATAAATGATTCCGATGTTTGATATACATAGCTATCTAATATAAACAGTTTTCTCTAAATTGTTCAGTAAACATAAGACTATAGACAAGCACAAGTCAATGTCCCAAGCCATATCTTTAGTCAAAGAAAAATCTCTCGATTATAGTTAAGGTCTGAGATATACATGTTCACTTGTACAGGCCCCAAAGAATGAACTTCCAAATCAAGAACAGCTAGAGTGAAGCTGTAATTCAATCTTGCAAAGTTGAGTGTCTGCTAGGATAGCGGGCATGCCTGGAGGCAGTGAGCACTTCAGATTAACTCGGAAGTTCTTCCTCCTACTAGCATGCTTTCCGCCTTTTCTCATTGGCTGAGTACTGTGGGTGTTACAGTCTTTTGGGTTGGTGCCTATACCCTTGGCCTACTCCTTCTGTAAATATTATCTAGGTTTTTAAAAGCAAATGGTTAAGCTACAGAGGGTAACTTTTTTTTTTTAGTACTGGGGATTGAACTCACAACCTCACACTTGCCAGGCAGGCACTTATGCCACTGACCTAAATCCCCAGCCCTGGGTAACTTCTTAAATGCCGGTACTTTTACAATCAGAATTAGCATAGTGAATGCCATACTTTATTGACTATCTACCCTCCCGCATTTGTTTAGAGACCCTTTTAGATGCATGACTGCAGCCATATCACGAGCTAATTATAGTTTTCTACTCAAAGTTAAAGACTTTATCCTGAAAATACATCATTTTAAGTTTCTATTTCATACGTTTTATACACCTAAACTGTAACTGGTTAACACAGGCAAAATGTTGGGAGTGTTACTGACCACTTAGGTTCCTACATGAGATTCATTTGCTCACCTTGGCCTAATCACAAGAGGCCATTTATTTTGGGTTTCATTTTGCTGATGAGGACAACTTCACTTTATCTATTAAACATTGGTTTAAATCATGTGGACTAAAAGGCCTGTGAGTTTATGCTTTAATTAATGATGACTCTTTTATTTATAAATTAATTTAATACCATGTAAACAATTTACAAATACAAGAACACACACAGACATGGGGCTTTGAATATGCCACTTTGGGGCTCCAACATAATACACATACGCAAAGGAATACACATAAAAACGAAGACTTGGATGTATCATTTACCGGCTTTTAAAACTTAATTGGCATGACTTTTCTTTTAGAGTCCTAAGCAATATTTAATTCTAAATTTGTATGTCTGAAGTTGGGATTTCTGGTTGTAGCAAGCTGACAAATTTACATCTCAAAGGAGATTAGCTTACTTATTCAATCTGAATTTGAATTTCCTGATTCTTTCTTTCTTCTTTCTTTCTTTCTTTCTTTCTTTCTTTCTTTCTTCAATTATTATAAGTTTTAGGCAATTTTAAAAAGCTCTTGTCTTAATTTTAAAACATTCCCCATTGCATGGAAGTTTAGACGTTTACACATCTCAATACCTGTATATTCTCCAAGACCTCCAGAATGGTAGAGTAGGGGTCCAGTTTAGGAACAACACTCCTTACTGAGAAAAACCAAAACACAAGCCCCCTATAGTCCATTTTCCTACTTGAAGAATGAAGATTGCAGAAGAACACAAAAATCCACTGCGAGCAAACAGAGGTTTTGACAAATATTTGGAAGCACAATTGGTTTAGTGTGAACCAAGGATTTTCTGTCAAACTGAAGTGAAATATCAACGCCCATAAGAAAGCCAGGAATGCTCTGAGTGGCCATGTGGTCACTGGGCACAGAGGGCTCTCGCCAGTGCTCATCACTAATCTGGAAAAGGGTGAGAAAAGTAGCCATGACTATTATCCTGGCCAAAGATACTCCAGAGGATCTTAGGGATAATTCAGGAACTCCCAAATTTAATTACAACAGAGACTTTCAAACACATGCTAATATCTTTAACCTCTTAATATCTCTTAATCCGCACTTTGCTGTCAAACAGATCAAAGAAACTTGACCTCACAAATTGACTCATATGAAGCCCTAAATGGGTTCAAAATGATATATAGAAAAGAAAATAACTGCCAACCTGCTAGATATCAGATATACTAAGTTCATATTCACCAAAATTGAAGAATGAATTCTAAGGAACAACAGAAGTTAAGAGCAAAAATATTTTTATTGAGAGAGAGATAGCTCCTGAGAGACGAAGTGGATCTGAAAGAAGTTGGCTTGGACCTCACTTCACAGAGGAAACTTTATAGAGCAAAATCACGAGGTAAGTATGAAATCACGAGTTGGGCACAATGTGGGTCAAAACTATGATCAACCAATGAGATTACAAGTATAGCAGCTTAGGTAATATTGATCTAATAGGAAAGCACGTCATGTAGCAAGTACACATAAAAGAACAAAGAATTTTTTAGGAAGGGGATGGATCAGGAGGTCCTGGTCACCCACCTGATTGACTGATGTCTATCTAGACTTTATTGGACCAAGTGAGGCCAAGTATAGTGTAAGCTTCAATGTATTGCTGGTCCTGTGGCGAGGCATGCAGTCCTGATCATTCTGTTGTTATTTTAAGGCCTGGCCTTCAACAGATGCACCTCCAGTCCCAGTTGTGATGTGGGACTGGAGGTGCATCCTCTGCACTGACTCCCTCAAGGGTCTAATCAAACACTTTTTTTTTAATTGGTACTGGGGATCAAACTCATGACCTTGTGCTTGCCAGGAAGGCACTTAGGCTGCTGAGCTAAATCCCCAGCCCCAAGGGTCTAATCTTATCTGACTGCCTATATTATTTCTACCTAACTTAGCTGTCTATAATAATAAGAACCTTCAAAGAGAGAGAAAAAAAGGAAAGATTGAGGTACAATAGAAGAAATAAAAGATAGGTAAAAAGAAAACAAGAAAATCATACTCAAAATTATACTTTTAAGATGACTGTGACTTTCAGGATGCCCCACCTGAAAATCACCCAAGGTGATCCCTATGTGCATTTCTTTGGTTAGATTTAGGCTCCTTCCCTTATAGACTCATCAGGACCAAAATTCCTCAGGAATACTGAAAGCCCATAAATAGGTTTAACTGCAAAAATAAAGAGCAGGAACTTGATCCTAAGATAAATGAACCGGTTGAGAAAATCCAAAGAATGTTTAAATGATTAATATTTTAAAAAAAAAAACCTTGATCTATACTATAGAATGGGCTAGTGCCCTTCTAGGGGGTGGGCCACCTTTCTCTAGGGTTTTCATCACCTCAGAGGAGCATAAAATTCTGTTTCAGGAAATAATGCATCTTCTCCGAATGCCTACACTTCACTCAGTGGGGTCTATAATTTCTGCCTCCTAAAGCCTTCCCATGCCTCTACTGACTACTTTTTCTGCACTGAGCATCATCGAACCTGTTAAGCCTCTTCTATTGGTGGATTAGGTTTCTTATCTCAGCTTCGGAGACCGGACATGGCCAGATGTCTCTCTAGGATAGATCTAAACTTTCAACTGAACATTTTCATGGAGAGTAATTTTTTCCCCTGAAATGGTTTGATTCCTTGACCAAACTAACTGCCCTGTAGTCTTTTAGGAAGAGCATTTTCCTGCCTTACATTCACATGGTAGAGGCGTTGTAGCTCCAGGAGCCCCTCATCGTACAATCCCAACTTCAGTCTGCCCAGTTAGTTTGTATCTTTAGGATGGTACTAAAATCCTCCTGTCCACCCTACAGCAAAGGTGATTAAAAGAAGAGAAGGAAAAGAGAAACTGAAGCAAACCCAACTCGGAGTACTCCAAGCAAACAAAAAAATACCTGGAATATTTTTCTACCTCTGAATCTTTTCTCATACCAGTCAGTGCTCCAAAATGACCTATTGTCAAATGGTGGAAGTCTTTACCTCGCTCCAAACACCTCCACTGAGCAATCTCAGAGGAAGTCCAGATACTGGAGACAGTAGTAGGAAAGAAATGAGGCAGAGCCTGCCAACTCCTCAAACAACCCTTATTTTTTTTCTTTACCAAAAAGTGTTTATAGGGCTGGGGATTTAGCTCAGTGGCTTAAGCGCCTGCCTGGCAAGTGTGAGGTCGTGAGTTCAATCCCCGGTACCAAAAAAAAAAAAAAAAAAAGTTTATAGGCAGCTGATGCTAAAAACAGGAACAAAATGAGATTTCCAGGGGCAATAGCATTCCTGGTAGCTACTACAGTGTCTCTGGAGTCTTGAGCATAGGTTCAGCTCATTGTGAAGCCCTTTTCCCAAGAACCCGCTGCCTGTCTAGCAGGCAACCAGGAGATCAGTGCTTCTCAGGTGCCAGGACTGACCTGCTGGCTGGCTTTGCCAAAATGTTACTGGCCTCTTAGATTCCTATGCTCAAGTTTGCTTACCACTGACCAAATCAAAGGAGGTCATTTATTTTGGTGAAAAGGGAAAAGATTTTATTTAAAGCTAACTCCAAGGAGATGGGGGAAAGGGTCTCATCTGCCTCAAGGGACCACCTCACCATGTCCAGGTATACATGGGTATTTTCAGAGGAGACAGGGCAAGCAGCAGAGGCCCCAAGCACTCCAGGCTTATTTTATCATTCGCAGCCTTTCTCAGCTCTCTCCCCTTCCTGTGGAAAGGAAATGGGCTCTGACCTGCTGGGGGCAGCATCTGTACAGTCTGTCACTTCATCTGGCTGAGGAGCTAAGAGGATGTTGGGTACGTGCTCAGCAGGAGGAAGTCTGGAGAAGCAACTTATCTCTTAGAGGAGAATCTGCTTAGCTCTAAAAGAAAAATCTAACTCCTAAATTTCCACTTTCCATGCTGGTTACAATAGGTTATGACACTGACTCCCAATATGAATATCAAACCCTACTAACATGAAAGGGGTAACTGTCCTCTGGCCTCATCTTGTATTTTAGAGTACTCCAATGCTCAGAAATTATTATAATATTCAAGATTAAGACCTGTTCCTACTTCAAGACAGGTGTGACTAGCATTCTGAGTGTTATACAAACTAGGGTTTGGATTCCAAAGCTAAAAAACATAAAGCGTGTAAGAGAACAGTCAATATTTGGTTCTTATCCTCCAAAGTCAACTAGGACCAAGGAAACAAGAGGATCTTCTCTAAAAATGCCTTGCAACTCTGATGAGTCACCCAACCTCCCAAGCAGGAAAAATGCAGGGCCCCAGAGTCAGAGGCCAGCCCAGCCTGCTAGCGCATATGCTGCAAAGATGTGAGTCATTGGACAGAGAATCTCCCCAGTGCTTTTAAGGGAAGTCATATGGTTAGCAAGCCCAATGCATGACCCGGCCTGGCAAATGATATAACTGGTAGATGAAATGAACCGAGGGAACATAGTGGATCCTCAAAGTCCCAAAAGTCACCCCTGAAAAGCCTTGACTGACCTTAACAAGAACAAAAAGGTTAACTTTGATGAGCTAAGTATTGTTTTGACTTGGTTTTAAACTCAGCAAGAAAGTAAAACTAAAAACACAGTGACTAATAGTAATACAAATCAGGGAGAGTTAGATTAGATCTAAAAAGGGGTTCCAAACACTTGCTATTTTTGGCAACCTCCAAGCACACCTGTAACATCCTAACCGAAGTGAGAAGTCCAGATTCTACTAGCTGTCACAAATGTGTCCTTCAGCTTAGTGTACTGCCACTAAGATATTTTAATGTACTTTCAAGTATACCTCTGGTTAAGATTTGGCTTCTTGTATAAGTCTGCCTCTAAGATAAAAATATCAATATAAATATTCTGGCTACTAAACATTGTTATTTTTGTGCTATAAATTAACTTTCTGTTGTCTACTTCAGATTTTGTATGCTTGAGTTATCTAAAGTCAGTTACTACAAGATCTTCAGATCTACAAATCAGAAGCCAAATCCCAGGTTCTGGGCTCTGTGCGAAAATTTTTAATGGCCCAATGGTCACATAAATACATAGGTGTCTTTATTTAGCTTAGTCCATGGCCATCATTATAATTAAAATAGGAGAACATGAGATTTCCTACTGGCAAAACAGGGAGAAGGCTTACACTGTTAAACTCCACCTGTTGTACTTGGATAAGCATTACATGACAAATAGAGGTTAAATTAGAAATGAAAGGCTTATGCTAAATGCTGTCTAATTTCCTCTGCCTTCTACCACATGTAGGGGCCACTGCTCACCAATACTCTACTTTTAATTTATTATTTAACATGCTTATAAAATTTGTGTCTTTCAGACTTCTCCAGTTTCAAGTGAAGCTGATACTCATGTGTGCTTGTGTGCTAGTACCAAAGCAGAATGAGATAGACAGACACATAGATAGGTAGATGGGGAGATAGACAGACAGACACACAGATAGGTAGATGAGACTGCGCTATTTCAATGATTTGCTAACTTCCTGATTTTCCAAAGTAACCTGGTAGAAAAAGATTTATCTTTTTAGCTATAACACTATTCATAGGAATTTACTTCTTTAACCTAATCTACTAGTGTTACAAACTAGTATCTTGTACGTCCTTGTCCTCTTTTCCAGACTACCAAAGGATGATGGTTCTTCAAACAACAACATCTCAATCTTCCTAAGTCTCCTTTGGGTCTGTTGAGGCAAGGCTTCTGATCCATGTCGAAGGAGAGCATCAGATCTCTGTCTGAAGCAGCCATAAGAAGACAGACCTTCAGCTGCTTAGGATTTCTTAAGAATAAAGAAACTTTCAGGTGTGGTTCTGCACACCTGTAATACCAGCATTTGGGAGACTGAGGTAGGAAGATTGCTTTGAGTTTGAGGCCAGCCTGAACTATGTAGCAAGACTCTGTCTCAAAGAGGAGAGAGAGAGAGAGAGAGAGAGAGAGAGAGAGAGAGAGAGAGAGAGAGAGAGAACTCAAAGTTTCATGGAGCTGGGAAGGGATACAAATCAGGATAGAAGAAATAAACATAGGAAGGAGATAAGTAAAATTATAATTTTAAAATTGTGCTTTTAAAAAGACTACAACTTTGAGAAACAAAGTTACCTATGAGCAACCACATCTCTATTCCATATTTTTATTCCCTAAACTTATTTATACTCCCCAGGCTTGCTTGTTTTTTTTTCTTCTAGGCCCATCACACCCAAATCTGCTACACATATTGTGGGCCCATAAATCAGTTTAGTTGATAAGATAAAGGGAGCAATTTAAAATGAAGAAACAGATTCAAAGGGTTCAAAGAATATTTTTAGGCAAAATATTATATATTACCCATCTGAAAGTGTAATTCCAAGAACATGTATATTCTGAGAATATAGCTTTAGTGTGCCTCTCTCACTGAAGGGCCTACACTATATTTTCTCTGTGTACTTTTTAAATTCTGTGCAATAAAACATTTCTATACTTCTCACTGTCATGTCCTGAAATTCTTTCCTGTGATGAGAGTCAAAAACCTACTTGATGAGATGAGTTGAAATTCCCACTTCATCTTTGGGCAAACTCCATGGACTCTGTCCAGTGACATTTCTGATCCACTGGTTAAAAATCAGGAGTCCTCATGACATCTTTCTCAGATTCCATCAATTTGCAAGAGAAGTCCACAGAACTGAGGGAAACGCTTACCACTATCAACTTATTACAAAAGGTACTTTAAAATCTATAAATAAATAGTGAGCATCATGTACAAATAAGGCAAAATGGGGGCGGGGCATATGTAGTTTCCATGCCCTTTCTGGGCGCACCGCTTTCTGCCTGCAGGTATTCAGTGACCTAGAATCTCTGTGAACTCTTTTCTTTGAGAACGGAGAGAACACCTAAATAAGCCCTCTTGATTTATTGCTTTTGGTAACTTGCTTTTATCATCAGTTTTAGAGATTGTATCAGTCAGCTTTTCCATTGCTGGAACAAAATATCTGACATAATTTAGAGACGGAAAAGTTTATTTTGGCTCATAGATTCAGAAGTTTTAGTCCACAGTCATCCACCTCAATTGCTTTATGCCTGTGATGAGGCAGAAGGACATGGAGGAAAGCTGCTTACCTCATGGCAACCAGGAAGCAGAAAGAACAAGAGAAAAGACACACTTTTCAGAGCATACCCTGGTGACCTCCATCCTCCAGATAGCCCATAGCCCATTCCTTTCTGAATTCATCTGGGTTAATCTGTTGGTGAAGTTTGTACCCTTATGATCTTATCATATCTCTAAGTGTCTCTTAATCCAATCAACCTGCTAGATAAGTCATATAGCCAGCCCTCATCCCAGCACTATCCAGTTTGACTAGTCATCTCATTAGTAGGTAAAGTAACAATTACCACTTTGGCGATTCCCATGAGTTTAGGAGCTGGGTGGCAGGAAGAACAATAGAAGGTTTTAAGCGATATTTACCCTTTCTACATATTTTAAATGTCCTCGCCCTTGGTTCTATGTCTTGTGTCTTGCTCATACAGCAAACACTGCATTCGCTAGAAGAGACTCAAGCTCCCTGGGACGAGAACTTTAAGAGTCACAGACACTCAGATCAAAATCCAGAAGGCGCACTGTGGACTCAGAACAAATATCCCTTGGCTTGAGGAGTCTTTACCTATGGAAAGTGTCCTGGTTATACAGGTGCAAGGGTCTTGCTGCTCATCTGGGCCCAGAAGTGAATTCAATACTGAAACCAATTTTTTACCTAATTGCCTTTCCACAAGCATATGTTGACTTTATTTTCCAGTTTTCTTATTTGACCAGTGAAGTGATGAGGCTCTTACTGGTCTCTGAAGACCTTGAAAATCAAATCCAGGCCATCTGTGCTTCCCACATCTGGTTCAAACCTAGCCCACGAGACTTTCCAAGGGAAAAGCTAATGATGAATTTTATTCTCTGAGGGTAATAGATCACATCAACAACTTCATGCTGCTGGGAGGAGATGAAATGAGAGAGAACTGGTTGATAGAGGGAACTTCCTACAAGTAAGTCATGACCCAGAAGTAATTTTTATCTAAATGGAAGCCCAAAGGACAAAGGTACCAAGAAAGAAAGACATTGATTAGAACAACAAATAGCAACAATAGCAACAAAACAGGATCTCAACAACCTCCTCTGTTTTAGTTGCTTTCTTGTTGCTGAGAAAAAAACATCTGATACCTGCAACTGTGAGGAGGAAAGGTTTTATTTTGGCTCACAGTTTGAAGAGGTTTTATTCCCTAGTCTTCTGTCTTCAAGGCATGGCCAAGGGACAAGACAGAAGAGACACAGCTCATAACGTGGAGGAGAAAAGCAGAGACAGCATCAAGCTGGGAAGAAAAAGACCCAAGACACACCCCCAGTGACCCACCTCCCCCAGCAGCACATTTAGCTATAAATGGACCAATCCACTGATGAGTGTCACACCCCCAGGTCCAATCATCTCCCAAAACTAGGAGCCCATGAGGCTGTGGGGGACTTCTAGATACAAACCATAACATCCCCCTTACTCAGCACTAACTTCATGGCAGGTTCTGGGCCACTTTGAATGTATTTTCTCATTCAATCCTCTTGATAATCCTATGTGGTAAATGATACCACTGATCCCATTTTCCATTCATTCCTTCCACAGGACATCAACTGAGCACTTTCAACACTCCAGAAGCAGAACCAGGTGCTAAGGATACCCCAAAAACCTGATGGCTACAGCATCCTTGTCTCTTGTCACTTACAAGTCACTGAGAAGAAAGAGATGTAGCCCATAAACATTTTATGGAGGAAAATCCAGTAATATATATGAAAATCGAAACAGGAGTATAGCAGAGAGCAGGGGAAAGGAAAGAGAAGTGTTTTAGGCAGAGTGGTCAGGACAGGTGCAGTAAAGGAAAAGGCCTTGTGAGTGAGCTCATGCATGATATTGTCAGGACTCAGAAAGTAACACTGGAAAACATGGCACTGACATGCTGAGCACTTTGAATTAAAGGAGACTGAAAGTCTTAGATGATGTGTCAGAATCCGGGTCTCTCTAGCCTTCCATCATTTCTCTATCTGAGCAAAGGATCTCTCTCTCTCTCTCCTCTCTCTCTCTCTCTCTCTCCTCTCTCTCTCTCTCTCTTTCTCTCCTTATCAGAAGCCTCTCCAGAAGGAACACAATGCCTTTGAATGCTCTCCTTGAAAGAGGATTACCACCATAATAAAACAGATTTTTGTCTTAGATACTTTTCTTTGGATGCTGAAACAAAATATCCAACACCTAAAGTTAAAGAATGAAAGGTATATTTAGCTCACAGTTTGTAGAGGTTTCAGTCCATAATTGGCTGGCTTCAAGGCAGGGTGATGCATGCCAGAGGAGCAACAACAGTTCATAGCCTTGGAAGACAGCAAAAGCAAGAAGATGGAGGAGACAAGCCTCTTTCTGTCCCTTACATTGTATCCAGGCTACTAGGATGAGGGCAGTGCCAGTCTAGTCAGTGGATTAAACCAGCAATCACCCATCCTTAATCTCAGAACCCGTAATCCCAGAATTGCACCAAGAATCCATCACACACTCTAGATTTATCCACCTCTGAAAAAGCCCCATCTTAGACTGCAGGAGGTTTTGGGGGGACACTGAGACACAAACCATAACAGGTTTCCATAAGCTATGATCCCTTCTTTCATCCATTCAGTTTGCAGAGATAATCATTTACAAACAGTTGTCTGCTACTTGGGCCCATTCATTTCCCCTAAAGATCATTTACTCCTCTTCTGAAATTCACTGATTCCCCTCATTTTCCCTTCCCCTGTGAGAAGGCTGTGGAATCCCTAATCATCTAGCCCATCATTGAAATTTCATATTTTGTAAGGCAATATGCATGCATATTGATAAGTTTGTGTATCTTTTCTCCTGTTGATCAGTCTGTTTTGCAGACTTAATTTGTTACAGTCGACTTAATTATCAAACCTTCACAAGGAAAGTCTGAACTTCCTTACAATATGAGTCAGCCCTATCAGATGAGTCAGGAGAAAATCAATCCAGACAAAGAGAACAGATAAGGCCAGGACAAAGTCAGGTATGTGCTTGACACAGATGAGGACAGAAAGAAGGAAACTGTGCAGAACCGAAACAGAAAAAGCCAAAAGAAGATACAGTTAGCAGGTAGGAAAGTCTAGGAAATGAAAGATATTTAATATTACCTATGTGCGACACTTCTTCTCAGGCAGATAAAGCAGAAAAAAATCCTGGGTATCTAGAATTGCATATGGCAAGGTATGCACAGCTAGCTGGAGGTTTTGGGAAACAATATAATAAGAAGAAGACAGAAGGAATAGAGGGAGAAGAAGCAAAGGATGGGGAGTTAGAGGAGGAAGATTTTCTGCACACAGGCTTGATCTGGTTGCCACACAATAAGGCCAGTTAGTCAAGAGGAAAGACAGTGGCAGAGAAGAACCTTGTTAAAATGAGCTAGCTGATTGGAAGAGGGTGGATTGTTGGGAAGCTGATTTAAGGGCAGTTTATATAGGAAAATGGTGATCACAGACTGGTGGGCACCTTCTCCCTTCTTGGTCAACTCTCTCTCTCTCTCTCTCTCTCTCTCTCTCTCTGTGTGTGTGTGTGTGTGTGTGTGTGTGTGTGTGTGTGTATGTGTATTGGTTTCCTGGGGCTGCTATAACAAACTACCACCAACAAGGCAGCTAAAAACCAGAAATGTATTCTTTCACAATTCTGGAGGCCGGAAATCTGAATCAAGGGGTCAGCAGTGTTGATTTCTCCTGAGGTCTCTCTATTGGCCTGTAAATGGTCATTCTTACCCAGGGTCTTCTGATATCTTCCTTCTATATGTCTATGTCCTACTCCCTTCTTATAAGGACAAAAGTCATTTTAGATGAGGTACTGTCTGGTGCTGATTTTAACTACTCACCTCTTTAAAGACCCTATCTGCAAACATTGACCCATTCTGAGGTCCTGAGGGGTGATCTAGAGAAACAGCCCCAACGAATGATCCCCTTTTAACAATGGACACAGTCAATTCCAGCTGTCCAGTAGGGAACCCCCTAGCCACAGGCAGCTATTGAGCACTTAGATTGTGGCCAGTGTGACCAAGGGACTTGACCTTAATCGTAATTTAATTTTACTTAATTTAAATTTAAAGAGTCACCCAGAGCTAGTAGCTACTGTATTGCTCAGTGAGTGTCAGGAATAGAAATATCTTGGTATCCCCTGTATTTTCAGTGTCCAGTCCAGTGTGAGTGTCATCAAGGGTTTGTTGAATGCATAAAAAACCAGAAAGTCAATAATATGCACTGAGTCTTTCTGCATGTGAAGCATCTCTAGACTGTCACCTCCTTAAAGGTTGAAGCGCTGCTCAGTGCTGTGTCCTTGGGCTCTGGAGCAGAGTCTGCACACAGTGGTTGCTCAACCACTGCTTGTTGAATGACTAGCTGAGTAAGTCAGTACCCAGAGAAAATGCAAGGAGAAGACACAAAGAGGGCCCCTCTAGGTGTAAGGGAAAGGAGCCGAATAGGGGTCAGGACACCTGAATTCAAGTTTCATGCCTGTCACTTGCTGTCACAGGCCCTGCACAGGTCCCTTGTCTCAGGGCTTTAGGCTCCCATCTGAGTAATGAGTGTGAACTGCAGTAAACCAGTGGTCTAGAAAAGACATCTCCAGCTAGATATTCTTGGGGGTCTGTGCTTCTGTGGTTACCTCCACCCCACAGTCCCCCTCCCCACAATGGCACCATTTGCTGTCATCTGACTGCCCCGGAAGGGAGGACAGAGCAGCTTCACCGACCTGTCTGCCTTAGGACCCACCATTGCCTCCCAAGCCACAACAGCAGCCATAGAAAACATAATCCCGGAAGAGTAACACACTAGTTATCAAAACATACTAGCCTAACAGGTTCCCACAGATGACAGGTCCTCCATTACCACCCCACTCCCCCACCAGCCCTCCAACAGGTCCGGATGTGGTGGAGGTCACAGGTCACAGGTCACAGGTCAGTGTTCACCACAGGTCACAGGTGCCACCAGGAGCACGCCCACACTGGGGCTCTGGAAAGCCCCGCCCGAGCTAGACTGGGAGAAAGGGCCCAGAAGAAAGGAACCCTTTCAGGTGTAGGGCGGGGAGAAAGGCATGTAGGCCTCCATGGCCAATTCCAGAGTAAGTTGCCCTCGAGCCCCACAAACACAGACACACATTCACATTCCCTGGGGGGCGGGCTTCCCACACCCCACAGGTTCACAAACACAGTAATGCAAAGAGCCACACTGAGACCCTGCTGGACAGCACACACAGACACACATGCACATGCACGTACACACACATATTCTCACACAGCTCGCACACCTCTCTTGCCCTATTGCATAAAACATCACAAACACCGATAAGCTCCCAGAAGTCCCCGCACTCCCACCCCTCGCCCCACATACACCCCTGCAGAATTCACAGCCCAACTGACCCCCTCTGAGGCTGAGGTGACTTCAGAGTGCCCAAGATTTCAAGCTCTTTCGTGGTTCCTCCAACAGGGGGCCTGGCCTGGGTGTGGTGAAGGGTAGTTCAGCCTCAGAACTACCATGGGCCCAAATAAACCTCTCCTCCTCTAAAGTGCAGGTGTTGGACATTATTTTTCCCCAGCAATAAGGGAAGTAACTAAGGCGGTGACCCTGCCTGGGTATCCTGGGAGTGCATCAGAACCTCCACCACACAGGAAGGCTCATCCAAGGTCATGAGAATATTATGCGATTAACAGAGTCAGGACACAGTTGTAGATTTCCACAAGGTCAGAATTCATTGAATAGCAATGAATTCACCAACTTTGTCAATGTTGTCAGCCTTAAGATTTCACTGGATAGCCAACAAGCCAGGCAATCACAGGTTCATTTATTCCGATCTTAATTAATAAATCTTAATTAATAAATAACTATAACACTCAAGTCACACAACCATCATACTTCACATAGTCACACAAACATCATACTTCACATAGTAATATATACAGGGCAGCTAAAATGAGTTGGCAAGAGCTTCCGGATGTGAAGAAGCAGGACTGAGAGCCAGGGCTAGACGCAGAGAGTCGCCACAAGGGGCCAGAGAAAATTAGAGTCCAGGCGGAGCTTATTGGAGCTACGAGGCTTGTGGAGAGGATGGAGTTGGTTCAAAGCCCAAGTCCAGAGGGCAGGCAGTCTGGGTACACCCTGTCACACAGGCAGACAGAGCTGAGTTGAAGCTAGACTTTGTCACCTGTCAACCTTGTGGTGAGTGACCAGGTGGTGCAATGAGCCTAGGGCTTTGTGCCTGCTGGGTAAGTGCCCTAGCACTGAACTACATCTCCAGGCCTGTTTTAAGAGACGGGATCAGTATGTCACCCATGCTGGCCTTGAATGCCAGCTCTGCTGCTTACCAGCTGCACTGTCCAGAGCGAGTTCCTTCTCTGAGCCTCCGTTTTCTTACTGAAAGAGAAAAACAATAGCTGTGGACTTTTTGTGATAATTTCATGCTGTACCGCTCCTCCCCGGATGTGGGCACCACCAAACAGTTGGACTGAGGGAAGTTGGCAAGAAGATAGGCTTCTGCGATTTCTCTCACTCTCAGCCTTTATGGGAAGAAATATTGCAGACAACAAATGTCAGTTACACTCTGAGAGGACATCAGCAGTAGCAAGGGAGGGATTTATCTCATTAATGTTCCACTTTTGAGTTAAACAAACACACACTGCTGCTCTCCCAAGGTGGCACCAGGAGTGCTCTCCTAAGCCTGGGTAGGGAGATGTTCCTGCATTACACCAGTTCTGCCACAAGGGGCGATGGAGGACTGGAATGGTGGAGAGAGGAACCGAAGGAAGAAGGCCAAAAGGGTGAGATTTGAGACCATACTCATAAGTGAAATAAATCACACTCACGTGTGTAAATACCGTATTGTCTCCCTATTGTAAGAAGCTGAAAGAGTAAATAAGATCCAAAATCTACAATAAATGTTGCGAAAGGGTAAGAAACTGTTCAAAGGGGGAAAATAACTAGGGTGGGGGAAAGGAGAAAAGAAAGGGAAATGGAAAAAGATATAAATTTGTTTATATGTTCACAAAATAGCTAATAGGATTATGCCCTTAATTCTATTAGTTGTTGGAAAGAACCATTAATACTCATATGATTAGGTCAATTTGCATGTCTCTATCTGGTAATCTAATCAATTCTTTTGAAGGTAATATGTAATACCAGAACTATTGTTAAATTCCTATCATCTTGTTTTAAAAGTATATATTGTTATTGTTTGGGGTTTTTTCTTGTTTTTACAGTTGTTTGTATGTCTCTTGCTTTTTTTCTTTTCTATTTTTTTTTCTCTTTAAAAAAAATTTTTTTTAAACAAAAATAAAAGGAGATACAGTTTCCAGGAGGAGAACTCTAGCAACAGGGCCAAGGCTGGGAGAGGGTCCTGCAAGTCCCCTAGGGAGTTGAAATCCCATCTCATGGAAGCAGAAACCACAAGGCCCATGGGTGGGACCAAGGGAGATTCCAGAATGGAAGCTTCAACCAGAGGCAGGACCCCCACCTTCAGTCTGAATTGACAAGGATGGACGATCCCTCAGCCCTTCTCAGAAAGGTCCTGTATACGGGCAGGACAAAGCATGGAGCTTGCTCGAAGCAGGATGGAGGGGCTACATACAAGACGGCCACAGGAAGGGAAATCATGAATGCAATGTGGCAAAGCCATAGGGTGGGGACTCAGTCAATGTGAGAGTCGGGTTCTATCCATTCAGGGGCCCTGGTTCACAGCTTGTCATGGGAAAAGAACAAGAACACAGCCCCCCTGGGCATCCCAAATTTGCACAGCTTGGCACTCACAAGATATCAGGCAGGCAGGTATCAGGGCCGGAAAACCTGCCTCCACCAGGGTTGAGCGCCGTAGGGAGAAGTTACAGAGGTAGAAGTGGTGGTAGAATTGCTGTGCCCTGTGTGTCCAGGTCCTGCTCCCTAGAGTCTGTGAATGTGACCTTATGTGGCAAAAAGGACTTTGTAGAAGTGATTAAATGAAAGAACTCACGATAGGAGAGTATCCTGGTTATCTGACTGGGCCCTAAATGGAATCAGAAAGTGTCCATTAGTGTAAGATAGAGGCAAAGGAAGGTTTACCACAGAAGAAAGCAAAAGGCCACACTGCTGGCTTTGCAGGTGGAAGAAAACAACCCAAGAAGATGAAAAGGCAAGGAAACGGGTTACCCTGGAGCCTCCAGAGGGGTGGCCCTGACTCTACCTGGAGTTGCACACGGTGACACTGAATGTGAACTTCTGACCTCCAGAACCATAAGAGAATGTGTGATATTTTAGGCCACCAAGTTTGCGATAATTGGGTAATACAGTTATAGAAAAGTAAGACAGAGCCTGGCATGGCTGGGTTGTAAGGCCCGGAGGATCAGGCAGGAGGCAGAGGTGGCTATGGTTGATTGGCAACTCATATAGTAGCAGGCCTTGGCAGAGAGCAGTTACCAAGGAAGCAGAGGTCAGGATTCTCAGTGGAGGGGAGAAAGGGGACAGGATAATGGACAAGGACCAAGGAGGCAAGCTGAAACTCCACAGGACCAGCACCCTCTGCTCCACTCTCAAGAGCTCAAGACGCCTGAGGTTCCCAGTACGTCTATGGTCTAGCAGTTTATTTAAGTGGAGGAAAAAGGAAAGCCAAGGTTATCAAGAATCAGAACCAGAAAAGCAAACCGGGTGGCACATGGCAGTGGCACAATGTGTAGAGCCAAGTCTGTACTCAAATGGGAAAGACAGAGTGTGGGAGGAGTGAACGGAAAGATGTACAGTGCCCTGCTGGGCACAGTCCGGCAGGCAGCCAGTGCCTGATGGCTGAGTGTCTGACCACGGCACTCAGAACGACACGTGGGAGGGAAGGTGGTGTTGACACCTGGGGAGGCCTCTGGATTGGCCACTCAGAGTACTCTGGATGTACCACTGAGGCAGGAGACTAGGGCATGGCCAGCTGGCTAGGCAAGTGGCCTGTCAGTCACAGAAATACAGGACATGTGCACCTAAGCCCTGTTATCGATATGGCAGGAAATCAAGCAGGTTTTTAATAGCATGGCCCAGATCTGACACCAGAAGAGGGGATACCAAGGACAGCCACCATTAGCCTCATTGCTACTGTGTGCTCTTCCAGTGCCCCTCTCTGCACTCTGCAGGGTTCACTTCTTTCCCCGCCTTTCATACCTTCAACAAATGTAAAACTTCACTATCTTTTACACATTTCTTGTCTAATTCTTTGTTCAGGCCAAGAGCCTGGGAATTTCTAGAAAGACCCAATGGTACCCCAGGCCCCGATACCATAGTTTTGATAAAGTCAGCCAGCCAGGAGGTACGAAAACTGAATACAGACGAGGGGCCCTCCAGCCTGCCAGCAGCCTGGCATCTGACTCCCTGCTCACCTGCCACTGGGCCTTGACCCATTTCCTCCTATGTCCTCCCATCCCCAGCCGCTTTGCACCCTATCCCTCCTTCCCCACTCCAGGTCAGACACCACCTGCAGGGGCTGAGCCCAGCTTCTCCTCTTACCACTGTATTCTGCCAGGATGGGTTCAGTAGAGGACTCTGGATACCTAACCATCAAATCTCATGTTCCCATGTTTCTGATCAGTCACCTAACATCTTGATCTTTCTCCTGAGGCAGTGGTCCTCTTGCCTGAGCGAGCATCACAATTATCTGGAGGGTTTGTGAAACTTAATTCCCGGTTCCAATCCCTAGAGCTTCTGATTCAACAGAACTGAATTTCTACCAGGTTCCCAAGTGATGCTGGTTTGCTGCTAGTAGGGTGGTTTTGAGAACCACCACCCTGAGGAGTTATCTCTTTCTATATTTGGTTATTTTTTTTCCTTTTTTCTACTGCTCCTGTTCAGATCCTGTTTTTAAAATGTACTGAGTCACACTTCTCAAATAATTCTAGTCCCTTTTTAAATTTCCTGTGCAATCTGGATCCTAGAGAAAAAATATAACAGATATAGGCTGTTGTAATTATTTCTTTAACCCTCAAGTCAGCAATAACTGAATTTCCTCATTTCTATGCCCCAATACAGGCAGGTGGCATGCTATATTTATTATGAGAGTGCCCATGATTTTTAATTTTTCTCCTTTGTAAAATCTACCATCATTCTAGGATGAAATCCCATACTTGGCCATGGCCTGACTTCTGTAATTAAGAAATCCAGGGCTGAGAATGTAGCTCAGGGGCAGAGCATTTGACAAGGATGGGTGAGCCCTTTTTTCAGTCCACAGCACAACAGAAAAAGAAGGAGGAGGAGGAGGAGGAAGAAGAAGAAAAGTAGAAAGAGAAGAAGAGGAAGGAAGGAAGGAAGAATGAATCCAGGGGCCCAAGATTTAGCACAGCAGCATAAGCACCTGCCTGGCAAGTGCAAGGTCATGAGTTGGATCCCTGGTACAAAAATAAAATAAAATAAAATAAAATAAACTTCCTTAGCTGGGTGTGGTGGTACACTATTGTAATTCCAGTACTTGGGAGGCTGAGGCAGAAGAATCGACTGCAAGTTCAAGACCAGTCTGGGCTACAAAGGGAGCCCAAGGCCAGCCTGAACTGCATAGTGAGACCCTGTCTCAAATAGAAAAAAAAAGAAAAGAATCCAGTGTCAATTTGATACTTCCAGCGGATGAACCATCTAAATTCAAGGCCAATCTCTTTGCAGCAGGGCTTCTCAAGCTCACCCCCAGTGACATTTTGGAGTAGATCGTTTTTGTTGTAAGACTCGTCCGGGGCATTTTAAGTTGTTTAGCAGCACCCCTGGCCTGCACCCACTAGATGCCAGTAGTAGCATTCTCACAGTTATGACAAATACAAATCTCCAACTATTTCCAAATGTCTCCTGGGAGAGGAAGTTGCCCCTAAATTGAGAACACTGTCTTACAGTTCAGTCTCTTTTCTCTGATACTACTCCAAACAGAATGGAATTTGAGTGAGGATAGGGAAATTGGAACTATTATGCACTTTTGATTGGAATTTAAAACACTGTATCTGCTATGAAAACAGTAATTTGCAGGTTCTTCAAAGAATTAAAAAATAGAAATACCATATGATCCAGCAACACTACTTTTGGGTACACATATTTTAAAGAATTCAAAGAAAAATTTCAAAGAGGTATTTGTGTGCCCATGTATATAGCAGCATTATTCACAATAGTCCAAAGAGCAAAAACAACTAAGAAGTCTATCATAAGAGGAAAGGATAAACAAAATATGTGATTTATATATGCAATGGAGTAGCATTCATCTTTACAAAGGAAAGAAATTCCAACACAGGTAACAACCATGTCTGAAGATATGGGCAGCTATTTTGAAGACAACAAGAGGCATTATGGTAACCATTGTTGATTTCTTATTATCTTGTTTTTAAGTCTTGTATCATTTACACTGTTTTGTTTTGATTGGCTTCATTTGTTTCATTTTGCTTGATTTTAGTCCCTTTAATATAAAAATTACCAAAAATATGTATTATCCATTGTATTTTTGCATATGGATTAAATTAATAATTTCACTTCATTCTTTGCATGTGGATATTCAGCTTTTCCTGTGCCATTTGGTTAAATGACCGTTTTTTCTACCAGGAATGTTCTTGGCATTTGTGTTGAAAGGAAGAAAATATATTTTTTTTTCTTTGATTTGTGCTTCTCTCCCTCACTAATGTACAAGCCAAAAGGGCAAGAATCATGCTGATTTAACTTACTATATATTGTGTCTTTGGTATCTAGCACACAATAAATGCTCAACAAAGGTTTATCAAATGAGAAAATAACTGCTGAAAAAAATATTTAACACAGTGACTTGCACTAAACAGAACTTCATTAAGCAGAAACTATTAATGTTGTTATTTAAACCATTGTTCTCTTTGCCTGGGCAAACTTTGCTTAATCTGAAAAAAAATGAAAATAAAACTTACTTCCTTAAAGGAACACAAGAAAGTAAAAAAAAAAAAAAAGAATGGAATTTGAGTGGTCCATCTGTGCCAATCAAAGGGAGTCCAGGAATGCTGCCCTAAAGTATGGCATACTGATCTTCTTATTGCTATGGTTTAGATCTAAAGTGTCCCCCAAAATTTTGTGTATTCAGAGTAGAAAAAATAAGTTCTTTTCTATCAAAACTATGAACAAGAGAATGTCTCCATCTTAAACTCTAGTCCATCCTAGGCAGCCTTCCCCCACCCCTTAGACCAGAGTTATGGAAAATGTCTGCTCAGCTTAGATTCCCAGAACAGGACCAACCACCAAAGGTAACTAACTCATCAACAGCCAAGGATTTTCAATGCCCCATACCCTACTTTCTCCTTCCTTAAGCAACCCTGCCTAGCAACTCTCCAGGCTTTCCCCTTAGTGCTGCTTAAACTAGCCAATCAGGACAGATTGGAACCTTCAGACCAGCCAATGGATAAAAGATCAGCTGCTTCTCCCACTCTAGAAAATAAAAAGAGCCTGCTACTGCATTTCTGTGTGCTTGCTATCTCATGCTAAAACGTGCCCCTGCCCTTCTGCAGAAGTCAAACAACCTTGCTTTGTTGAGCCTTCTTGATGTCTGAATGCTTTATTATCTGCACTGACTTATTGGGGCTGGGGGTGTATTCTCAAGAAAAGGTAGAGCTTTTAGAGGACGCGTGTGTTGTTCTCATCAGTGGGTTGAGGAACTTGTGGCTGAAAGTGCTGTGAGGAGGCAGGGCATGGCTGGAGGTGGGCCCCTGGGGTCACTACCTGGAAAGGTGTATTCTTGCCCCTGGTTCCTCCCTTCTCTTCCTGCTCCCTGGCTGCCCTGGTGAGCAGCATTCCTCCGCGTGCCTTTCTGTTATGCCATTCTGCCTTAGAGCCAGCCAACCACGACTGAACCCTCAAAACTATGAGCCAAAATAAACTTACCCTTCTTTAAGTTGTATGTGTCTGGTATTTTGTCCCATCACTGGGACAGCTGACTGATTCTCTTTAAATAAGGTTCTTAGAAATAAGCACATGTTGGCAGCAGTTTTCTCTGAAATTCTATGTAAAGGATGGATAGTCTAGAGCAATGGCGGGGAACCTAGAATATGCATATCGCAGCTGAGATCTTTGTATCACTGAAAGTTCTAAAGGAGCCGCCCTAGAAGATTAACTCACAGGAGGAAAGACTAAATCTGACCCCACACCCAGCTGAACTTTGTCACAGGCCCTCGTCTTCAGGATTTAAAACTCCCTAAATATCATGTATTCTTCCTCTAAATTATGTACGACCCCCAATTCTTTTTCCCCTATGCATAAAGGCAGGAAAGTTTCTAAATCTCATTAGATTACTGAGTACTTACCTTCCTGTGGTGCTTCCCATGGTATTCCTTCTTTCCTGTGAACTGCTCTACTGTCAGTTTATTTCTCAGAGTCAAAATATCAGACTTCAAGGGGGAAGGGAAGGGGGGTTTCCCCTCCCCAACAAAATACACAGGCTTTCAGTGCCAAAAACTAAAACCCTAGTACTCTAGAGCAGCACTTCTCAACATTTACCCCTGCCTGAAAATCACCCAGAGAATCTTGTTGACAGGCAGATCCTAATTCAGAGGCCTGCAGTGTGGTTACCTTGGTACACAAAGGGTGGTCCACATATTGGTCTCCAACCCAGACTAAGTGAATTAGGATCTGCATTTTAGCAAAAATCCTCGTCAAGGCTTGAAGTACTGCCTGATATGACCGCACTGGAACATAGCTGGAGATAAGAGTCTGGGTCTGAAAATCAGGCTGAAGAAGCACAGGAAACACAGTCCACCCCAGTGACTAGGGGACTTGCACACAGGAAGCATTTATTTTCCCATAATGAGTACTCTTCCCGCTGTGCACACTCCTAAACCCTATGTGGAAAAACCTCAGTTATTCCCTGCACATGTGCTAAGGCCAGCTCCCTTGGTTGGAGGTCGGGTTGCAATAGCTGCTAAGGCCTGGATGGTCCCTGCCTTTGCTGGGTCTTGGTGCTCACATGCTGCTAAACCCTTCCTTATGTGCTTTTCTGGGTTTCCTGATATTGTCACAGTAGCTCACCTCAAATGCCACTTGTCCTTTGTTGCCCTAGTCAACTCTAACTTATTTTTTAATTTATTAGCTAGCTCATCAGCTTTGGGGCTTGGAAGCAAGATCATTAAATAATGCATTGTTTCCTTGTTCATATTGTGACCAATTAAAGGACAAAGGAGTCAGTCAGGTAAAGATCAAATTACTTTGGACTTTAAAAAATATTGACCAAGCCTAAATTGGAGGATGTTATGACTTTGGAAACAACAAGATACCTAATTCCACTTCCCAGAGTGACATGACTAACACACCTAGGCATGGGCAAAGCTGAACAACCACAGGAGCAGAGCCTGTATAGCTACGTGAGACATCCAACCCAAAGCAGTCCAGGGTACATGCCTTTCACAGACTAGCGGCTGAAGAAAAAGAGAGGGAGGTGCACTGGACATGCCCAGTCTCTTCTCCCAATTTTCCAGTCATCCAGGCAATAATCAGGGAATAGGTGGAGGAGAAACAGACCAAAATTGCTTGACTTCTTCCTGTGACTGCTAGGGGTGGGGTGTTTTAAACAGCTGTCATGCCCCTTACCAACATTTTCCTTCTCTCTCGATTCCCTGAGGATAGACTGGACCAATGTGCCTCAGTACCTTTGCATCACCTCAGAAGTTACTTTGCAGCTGCTCTCTAGGCCACCCTGACCAGAGGCTACTCAGCTGTCAGCCCCAGTGACCTTCCTCTGCTCTTGTTATTTTGGATGCTGCCGCCTCTTCTCTGAAGAAGCTGCTTGGAAGCCATCCCTAAGGTGACAAGGATGAGAGAAGAACCTTGGCCCACTATTAACATCCACAATACCCCAAACCCTGATAATCCATGATTAACACAGCTATCCCTCCTGAAGCTCCCTCAGTTTGAGCCCCACCATTTTCACAGAGATGCAACAGCTGTTGATCAATCAGCCACATCTCCCAGGGTTCCCCAACCTGCTGTCATGATAGCTGTGACTATCCTGGGGGCCACACCTCTCTCTGGGACATGTCTAACCTCACCCTAGCAGGCTTGAATTTGAACTAAGCTGGAGAATTGAAATTGGATCAGTCAGCAAGCTTGAATCAGAACACATGAACTTAGACCAGTACCGACCTACCAGCAGGCTTGCATTTTGACCAGTGACAGGCCTGATGCTGCTATATAAGTGGCACTTGTCTCACACATTTTCAGATTTTCCTAGGAAGACTCCCCCTTGTACACTGACACCTCTATGCTACAGCACCAGGCCTGTTCAGGTAAGTCCTCATTCACAGTTCTATGCAGTGATTAGGGTGGAGTTTCAACTTCATTTGCTTTGCAATCTGCTTGGGGATGGACTGGTACAGCACACATCTGGGTGTGTCAGGGTGGGCTCTGCAGGTGTGGTTTTGTCTGTTTCCTGCCTTTCTTCTCTGGCACTGCTCCCTTGCTCTGCTTTCGAGCCACCATAAAGTAAGCAGCTTTGCTCACCACACTCTTCTCCACCTTGGTATCAGCAGGCCATGAGCTGAATTTCCTTAAAACATGAGCAAAATTAAGTACAGTAAATCTCTCCTCCTTTAAGTTGTGGGTGTCAGGTATTGTGACCAACAATAAAGCTACTCATGAGTTATTTCCTGGGTGTGTGGCTTAGACATCTACTTGAGATTAAGCGTGAACAGAGTAGTCACCTTAAAAAGAGCTATAAAGACTTCAGCCTGTTAGTCCTGAAGAGCTCCAAAGTGGTGACCAATCTGCAGTGCTGACCAATGACATCCAGCACTAGCCAGTGATTTTTCCTTAATTAGTTCACCTCTGGTCCTTTGTTAAGATCTGATGTCAGTTCTATTGTTTGTTCCTGTATCACACTTGTTCCATTATCTCAACAGCGAAGATCCTCATTAGGAAATATTTCAAAGCTTGATTGGAGCATTTTCTGTATCTACTATGAACTTCTAATAGGTGATCTTGGGCAGGAAGAGATTCCAAGCTTTTGTCACCCTTGATGAGGAAAACTGGAAACTTGATCCTGAGCTTGGCGAATAATATCTCACACATGGTGTGACTTAACCTGAGTAGTGTGGATTCAGGAAACATAACAAGGATGATGGTGAGGAGGAGGAGAAGGAGGAAGAGGAAGAAAATGGAAGGGGTAGGAGGCAAGGACAAGGACAATGAGGAAAAGGAAGACAAACCACAGGCATAAATTTCTTGTATGATGCTGTAGTGCAAGAATGTCACATTGCTCTAACCTTCCAATTCAGATCAGTTTAACTTAATTCAGTGGGCAAATTAAATCATCTTTTAAGGGATAATTGTTTCCCCTTCCCTTGAAGTTCTATAGCCCAAAACATTTGGGAAGAGTCACCATCCACCATGGCCACCTTTCCTGGAAATCATGTGGTGTGTCTGAAAGAATGAGACTGTGTCCTCTCCACACCAAGTTTAGAACAAGGACGAGGTTCCCAGAGCACAGCACAACCTGTTCTCTCTGCCTCATATGCTTCCCATGGGCATCTCATCTAGGATCTCTCATTTCTGCAACCCATGGGAACTGCCTCATTAGTCTGGACCCTTTTCAGTTTCAAGTGACAGAACCCAAATCCAACTCATCTAAGTCACACAGAGCTGTTGGCTCACCTGCAGTGAACCTTCAGGGTAGAAGTCAAATGAAGCTGAATCAAAGGATTCTCAGTCCTGGCTCTCTCTATGTATCTCTGCCTCTCTTCCCCTCTCCTTTTCCCCCTCCCTGTCTCTTCCTCCTTCTGAATATTATCCTCACCTCAAAGATGGCCTTTCCCATTTGGTCAAGAAAGGTAATCCTGGCAGTGCCAAGATTCTATGATCTTCATAGCCCATAGCCTCAGAAAAAAAGGGAAGACCCATATATCAAATCTAAATAAAATCTCTGGTTCAGTTTGGGTTGGGTGCCCAGTTCTAAAAATATACATTTAGCCAGAGGAAATGGAGTACAGTGCTTGAGAAGCATAGGTCAACCCTTGTGGTAAAAATGGTAAGGTACAGATATCTATACGGGATCACATGAAATGGAAGGTAGGATGGTTTTTCAAAGTAAAAAGTGGTTACTACTAACAAATCAAAATCCAAAGATGTTGACACAAACTTCTGTTATAGCACACACATGTACACAGCATGCTTAGATCCTAAACATCCAACCTCCCACTTACTGCCATACCATCACCACTGCTTTTATAAGAAACAAATCAGAAAGTTTTCTCTAAATAATTTCAACAAATTGTGGTCAGTTAGAGCAACTAGACTTTACTGTCCAAGAGGAAAGATCTGTCTATGATGACATCGGTGCCTACTCACCATGAAACAGAGCTCACTGGGTGACAAGCTCCATCCACATGTACAGACAATCATCATCTTGCTTGTAAACAAGAACAATCCAGAACCAACAGAAGTGTGGAAAAACACTAAGATGTAGTATGATAACATAATCAAATAAGGGAATGGGAGAGGCCTAGAAGAAAGCAGTAATTCAAGGAACAGAAAACAATTTTTTTAAATCTCTAATTTCTATCCTCGAAAAGATTTACATCTTTAAAATGACAAGTAGTTAAACTTGGTTAACAGTAAGCTCTTAGAAATTAAAAAATATGACTGCTGAAATGTTTTAAATATCAAGAAGAGGTTAGGAGACAAAGTCAGGGAAATTCTCAGAGAGTAGAAGCAAAAGACTATAAAAGAAAACTGTAATAGAAAAGATAATCCAGTAAGAATAAATCAAATAAGACCATCAGTGCCCTGAAAGGAAATCAAAAAGGTGAAAAGAAAGCAAAAGAATTTCTCAAAGACACATGAGCTAGAGAATAGATCCTTGGATTAAGCAACCTCACAAACAGTCTAGCAAAACAGATGGGGAAAACACTCATGTCTAACCACAGCAAGGTAATATTTTACAGTGCAATAAAGATGAAGACAGGATCTTAAAAGCTTCCACAGGTGGAGGGGGAAATACACAAGTTATCTGCACAAGAACAAGAATCAGACAGGCCCTGAGACAGATGAGCTGTATCTGACTCTGTTCCTTTGCTTGTAAAGGCTGGAGAGGGGCAGTTTGGCCACAGCTGCCATGCTCCTCCTCCTTGCTTTCCTTCCCTCCCCCCTGAAGATGGAATGGGACATCTTGCTTCATTGTCCTCCCACCCACTTTCGGGTGACTTCATGGTCACTCTCCAGGTCACTCTGACAGGAAGTATAGCTTGGCCATCAGCTATGGTGACCTTTCTCACTGCTGCCACCTGTCTGAAGAAGCTGGAGGAAAGCGACCTTAACGTGGCAGAGATCATGGAGGGACCCAGACCTATTGTTATAACCCTCAGCATCCTCAAGCCCCATAACCTGTGATTAAGACAGCTGGCCCTACTAAAGATTCCCCAATTGTAACTCTGCCATTCTCCCTGAGACAAGACAGCAGTTAGTCGAACAGTGTGTCTCCCAATGTTCTACCAAACTACTGCCATGACAGCTGTAAACCATCCTCGACTCCCTGTACCTGCTCTGGAAGATGTCTTTTCTGACCATAGCAAGCTTGAATTTGAACTAGGCAGTAGAATTTGAATTGGGCCAATCAGCAGGCTTGAATCGGAAGGCTTACGGTTAGTCCAGTATGGATCAATCATAGGTTCGAATTCAGCCCGATCAATAGGCTTGAATTTGGGCCAGTCACAGGCCTGTAACTTGTGTATGATCAGCGTTCCATTCAGTTTGGTTTAGGAGATCTCCCTCTGGTGCACTGGACCTGCTGTACTCCCTTCAAGTAACGCCTTCCTTCACGGATCCTGTAACTCCAGCAGTGAGCTGTTTCTTGGGTAGTGTAGCCTCATAATATCCTGTAAGCCGGGGATATAGCTCAGCAGCACAGTGACCACCTGACAAATGTGAGGTCTGACGTCCAATTCACACACACACACACACACACACACACATACACACAAATTCCCATGTCAGAATGTTCTGTAAATCTACACAGGATCCTGAGTAGTGTGGACAGAGCAATTGTTTTTTAAAAAGAACTATAAACTCTAGGGGTTGTCAGTCCTGAAGGGTTCCAGAGATCAGCAGCCTCAAAAATCAGTGGCAGAGACCAGCATGTGGCAGAGCTGACTGACAGCAGCCAGCAGCTACAACGCTAGGCCCTGAGGGTCCCTGACACTCAAAACCTGCAGCCCCCAGCAGAGCTGAACTTTGCAGAAAGGTGATTTCTGTTTGAATCAAGCAGACCCCTCAACTGATTGGAAATAACATCAGATTTATTATCATCAGCCGTGATGATGGAAGGAAACAGAGCAATACCTTGAAAGTTCTAAGATAAATTGCTTTTAGTCCACAGCAAACTTTTTCTGTTAAGAGTCTCTGACCCGACTTCCCACCTTTGCCAGTACAGGGGTCAGGGACGTAGTTCAGTGGCACAAGTGCCTGCCTGGCAAGTGCAAGGTCGTGAGTTCGATCCCTGGTAACCCACACACACACAAAAAAAAAACTTTGCCAGTATATTATGAAAGCCTCTGTAGACCACATGCAAATAAGTGTACATTGCTGTGTTCCAATAAAACTTTATTTACAAAAATGTGGCAGACTGGATTTGGTCCATGGGTCACAGTTTGCCAACTTCTGCTCTTGTACATCCAAGCTGTGTGTTGTGATGCGTGCTATAATTGCAGCACTTGGGAGGCAGAGACATGAGGATCCCTACAAGTTTGAGGCTAGCCTGAACTACAAAGTGAGACCCTGTCTGAAAAAAAAAGAGTAGAATTGTACACCCAATGTAATATGATGTAACCAGGATATTTTTGGAAATAAGACTTGGGGGTTTTATTTTGATGGGGCTTGGGTGGATAGTTTGGTTTAGATTGGGTCTGTTTTTTGTTTTTTGAGTTGTGGGGTTTAGGGCTTTTGTTTTGTTTTGTTTTGTTTTGTTTTGTTTTGAGACAGGGTCTTGCTATGTAGTCCAGAGTGGTCTTGAACTCACTATGTAGCCCAGGCTGGCCTCGATCTCATGGCAATCCTTCCGCCTTAGCCTCCTGAGTACTGAGATCACAGGCATGTGCCACCACACCCAGTTTAGTTTGGTTTTGTTGTTGTTTTGTTTTGTTTAGGGAGGACAAGGTCTTACTACATAGTTTTAGCTGGCCTTGAACTCACTATCTAACCCAGGCTGGCTGTCCTCAAACCTCAGCCTCCCTAGTCCTGGGATTACAGGTGTACATCACCACACCAGCAAGGTTTTTCTTTTTTAAATTTCCTTTCCTTTTCTTTTTTGGTACCAGGGATCTAACCCAGAGCTTCATGCTTGCTGGGCAGGTGCTGTGCCACTGAGCTGCCTCCCCAGCAATTTTTTTTTTGTATTGGGGATTGAACCTAGGACCTTTGAACTGAGCTACATGCATAACCCTTTTATATTATTTTTTAAAATTTGAACTAGGATCTGTCTAAGTCACCAAGTTGCCCAGGCTGGACTCATACTTACAGTCCTCCTGCCTCAGCCTCCAAAAGTACTGCGATTACAGGCATGCCCCGCCATGCCCATCTTCCTCTTTATTTTTTTTTCTTTGTAGAAAACTACCCCCAGGAGGATGTAGCCCAACAATGTAAGAAGGTAAGCTAAGGTCATGGCATAAAGTACAGAAAATTTTGGCTGTGAGCATAAAAAAAAAAAGCATCTCAGGACAAACGGCAGCAGTACCTGATGAGAATTTAATGCCAGTCTGAGGTTCCTTCTAATTTAGAGGAAATATCCTGAAGAAGAATATCCTGAGGAAGATCTCAGACCGGAACTCTAGAGCACTTCTCTGAAGTTGATATCCTGTGTATTCATGTAATCAACCTCCGTTGGTCGCCTGCCCATTTCAGTTCTAGTTATTCTCACGTGGGTCAGCTCAGGTTCCAGGTTCTAATGGCCACATCCACAATGACTGTACCCATTTTGCCCCCAGCCACTGCTGCCTCCCACTTGGCTGGCTGGGCTGACCTCAGTATCCCTCAACCCTACTGAAAGAATCTCAGCTGCAGTGTCTCCCACTTTCATTCCCAGCTACTAAAGAGAAACCCAAGACAAGCTTTTTTCAAAGAATTATAATGCTCCCCACACCAAGCCCATTCTTAAAGTGAGACAATCGGAGTCTGGTTTTTCCATGTCAGGAGAAATAGACCAGCCTTTGAATTTGCCAGCCTAGGCAACGTTTGGCTCACAGGAGCTGCCCACACTGACTTGCAGAATCTCGAGCCATGGTGCCCACAGTAAAATATTCAACCTGATCCCAATCATGTTCTTTCTCCCCAGATTTTTGATAATATAAATCAGCAAATTCCTCTCATTTTTTTTTCTGGGACCTCCCTTCTGGTTTTCATTCTAGAAAGTCTAAGTTTGAGCTTGTCTTAATTCACACACACTCATCGGACGCTTAAGTGCTTATTCTGTGCCAGGCATTGTTCTAGGGGCTGGAGCTAGAGCAGTGGATAAGGTCCCTTCCCTCAAAGAATCACATTCTACCAGGGAAGAAGAGAAAAAATAAACAAATGCTAAATGTAATGGTCCCAGGGATAGCAATTATTTCCAATCCCAGGGATTGCAAATATTTTCAATCGCCTGATGTCATCAAAGGAACCATCTCACCAAAGCAAGAGGCAAGGGCCTGGCAAAGTGGCTGGGCAATGGCCATGACCTGTGGCATGACCTGTTCATCACGGGGATTCGTTAACCAACCCAGGAGCACAGGACAGTGCCTGGTTCTGCACCTGATACCAATCAGGAACTGCTTTCTGCAATCCTTCTGCTATGGGATCTTTGCAGGCTCGAGCCAAGCTTCTGCACCTGATACCAATCTTCTGGCACAAGATTTTGTGGGTTTTTGCCAGGATGGCCTGGATCTCACATCAGAAAGAAGATATAAAAGACAGCAGCTGTTCACTTCACCACCACTGTCCCCTTGTTCTCGCAGCAGAGCCACCTCTATGTACAGGACGTATCTTCTCTTTTTAATCACAGCATCTTTCTTCTAAAGCACTTCTTTTGCATTTCTTTTTTTCTCTTTTGCCCTAAAGAAAAATTAAACTTCCACATTCATCAGTTGTCCAGTTCTTTGAATGGGACAATAAGAGCCTAGAAAGGATTGCTGCTGTTGGTCATTACAATACCCAGTAACATCACCAAGGGGTCTCTCTCTGTCAGTCACCACCAACTCCACCAACCTTTGCCCTGGAGCACGAGACTGCTTAGCAATTTCAATACCATGAGCAGCCAGCATGCCAAGTCACCACCCCACATCTTCCCAGTAATCTCTGCCAGATTTCTTCTTTCCCTTAGGGCCCACTATCTGCAATCCTCATCCTGGTACCAATTTCTATATCAACTGAAGTTCTTTTGGCTGCAAGCTATCGCAATATTGTTTTCAATACCAGGAATTGAACCCAGACTTTTGCACTGAGCTACCTCCTGTTAGGTTTTCGGCGCAATAAGAAAGAAGATATAAAATAAAAATAGCCTTTATTCCAAGGACGTGGAGAGAAGCCCACGACCACAGGCAGCCTGACATTCTCTGACTAGAACGTGGAGTATGGGATATACATATAACCTCTGACCGGGTGGCGCTTAGGGCGGGCATTGATGACGCACAAGGGGCTGATTGGGACCTTTTTCGCGCCACTGGGAAAGGAAAAATGAAGTTGTCACAGGGGAAGGAGGAAGTGACCTCAAGGTAAACATCCTGATCCCGCCTCCCACCGCAGTTTATTCTAAGGCAAAAACCTTTTATCAGCATTGGGGATTTAGCTCAGTGCCTGCATGGCAAGTACAAAGTCATGAGTTCAATCCCTGGTACTTTTACCTCCCCAGCTTTTTTGAGACAGGGTCTCACTAAATTGTCCAGGCTGGACTCAAACTTGCAATCCTCCAGTCTAAGCTTTCCAGAGTGATAGGATTACAGGCTGACACTCTCAACAACTTATTTTGGCTAATGAAACAGACAAACAAAAACTGGCAAAAGAAAGCTGAATGGTTCGTGAAATGATCCATCACGCCTTGGAAATGACAAGACCCAAGGATTCTCAGTAGCATCACCTCATAGATTTTTTAGGATGCCAAAGACAGAAGAGCTCTGCCCCATCTGCCTTAAATTAGTGCAGACTCTGTTGAAGACACAGAGTGCCAGGAGAGAGCCTGATTGGCTGACTCGGGTCATGTGTTCACCTTTGGAGGTGGAGCTTCATTAGAACCGCGTACAATGAGAAAGATTTCCCCAAAGAAAGACCAGGGTGGTGATATCAAAGGACAGGCCAAGGACGTTGCACAGAGAAAAACAGATATTCAGAGGACCCAAACATGGCTACCATGGCTCCCACTGTACATCCCAGAAGACCATCAGCTGAACCCTGATCATCCTTCACGATTCCAGCTCTGGTGGCAGCTCGTCTCCACAGCTCTATTTGAAGGCTTCCCAGGAAGAAGTAGTTGTCCCCTTCTCCGTGACTCCCAGGTACTCTGCAACACACCTTTGCTACCAACGCACACACATCGCTGATCTGTGCCCACTGAAATCAGCATGGAATCTTTCATCTGTTCAATTAGCACAACGTTGGAAACGTAAGTGTTTGCCAAGTCGAGTGTGTTGAATTCTTCTCACTGTGTCCAGACTTGGGAACCAGCAATTTGCACCTGTTTTGAGCATCTCCAGGCAACTCTGGGGGGGACTTGCTACTGTCCTGGCAATTTCTCTGTGACTTCTGGCAGCTTTGTTTTTGTGTTGTAAGATTTTCCGGGAGCACCTGCACTGATTTGCTTTCATTTTGAGTTCTTTGTTTTGTGTATCTTGTCTTGCTGGGTTTTCTTCCAATCTGTCATTTCTCTTTGTATAAGGGAACTCAAACCTTTGCTGTATGTTCTGGCTGGCAGGAAGGCACAGTGGTCCATTCTTGACATGCTGGCTTTCTGAATGTCACTTAAATATCGTTCAATAACTTACAATAGCAAAACTCACATTTCTGGATTAAAAATCTGGAACTTAACAGAAAATATCTCTAGCACCGCCCGAACCTAATTGAGATTCTTCTGGATTTTTTTCTGAGAGTAGTAGTTTGCGCTCCACTGGATTGGTTTTACTGGGTTGATTTGGATTTAGTTTTTCTTCCCAACATCACAAGAGTGGGCCCTTCTCCTCAATTTAAATGTCGTTCTGGATTTTTCTACAGATGGTTCTAGAAATGCTCTTACTTCTGCGAACACAGAAGTGAAAGGGACATGCCATGGTCCTTTCTGCAGCATTTTTTTGCCGCCTTAGTTCTTGGCCAACAGAACCCAGCTTTTAATTTGGGAAGCCATCCTTTCCCTATTGCACTGTACACTTGAGTGACATGTTTCCCCTTCCCCAGGTTCAAGGGTGGACCTCAAAGGACAAGTTTCCATCTTTTCCCCTTTGTAACAAAGATCAGGCCAGCCAGGTCCTATACAGCAGAGCTGAAAACTGTGTGATGCCTGGGAAATTTTACTTCCTATTTTCTCCAATGGAAATGAGGAAGCAGAAAGCCCTAGTGGTACATGCAGCCTTCTGCCAACCATAAGAGAAGTCAGCTCATGAACAAAGGTGATACTGGAAAAAAAACAAGATAGAAAAAAACTACAGAAGAAACAGAGCCAGCATCTTAATCTATGTCAGAAAGCTCCCTTAGCCACAGAATCCTCACTGACTTTAGCCAATACCCCCGGTTTTGCTCTGCTTCTAACCCCAGCACACAGTAGAACCTCAAAGAGTTTACTGACCAAATGAGCAATTAATTCTTCCACAATTTATGGTCTGTGGGATCCTTAAAGTTGTGAGGGAAACCACAGAAGGCTGTTACAAGAAGCCCTGAGATTAGGATTCTCAGCACATTGTAGGAACTTAGTAAATGAGAGGTGTGTCCTATTAGTAAATGGTAGTCATTTGTTTTTGCCATTTTTATTATTAGGATGGCGATGATGATGCTGTTGTTGATGATGATGACAAGATGACTAAGCTAAAAGACATATTTATATCAAAAGAGGAAAGAGCGAGCTGAGAGCCTGGACTCTGCTCCATCCACTCACCTCTACCCCGATCTCCACCCCAGCTTCCATGCCAACTACTCCATCCATCATCCCCCATCGCTTCCACCCATCATCTCTACACCCCCACCCATCTCCCCCAGGCACCTCCACATGCCCCATCTGTCAAGTGAGGATAACAATACTACCAAAATCCTGGCAGCCCTGGCCCGGTTGTGTGCTCTTCCCTAGGAGGGCTAAGTGCTTTGACCTTGGGGACAGCAGATGCCTTGTCTGTGGTCTGGTAAGGGTGGAAGGAAGGAGGAACATGGTATTTATGGGTTCTTCCTGAGGGCAAGGCCTCCTGTTAGGTGCTTTCCACCTCTCATTTTCTTTCTGTCTGGTCTACCACCCTGAATGGTCAGTTTAATCATCTTCATTTTATGAACGATGGAGCTGGGTTTAGGAAGGTGCTGGGATGGGTCATGGGCATGTGGCCCCAAAGTGGAGGAGCTAAGGCACAGGACTTGCTCCAGCTGATCCTTCCTGCCAGACTGCATTGATGCTGTGAAACTGTCACGCCAATGACCTTCCCTGGATGCCTAAAGCTGACCTCCCGGCCCAGGTCCTACCAACAATGCAGCATAACAGTCTTGCAGTTGCTGTGTTACTCCTGCCAGGCTCTGGTCAACATCCTTGCTTTTTCTGTCAGAGGTACAGAGGGGCTTGCCAGGCCCCATCCTTAAAATGGATCACAAAGGCGATTGTCTGCTATACCTGACTCTCCCTGGGGAACAGCCCTGCTGTGTGGCAGGAACAGTTGTGACCAAGCCTCCGCAGGAACCAAAGCTAATTTTCAAGTGTTTAGGAGACAGATCCTCAGTGACTCACTGTTTGGGCTCTGGTGACCCAGACCGGGAGCCAGGGGCTGCCAGGAGCTTCCCTCATTAAAATCAAAAGGAAACGGTGAGAAAGAGCAGCCCCCGCCCCCAGGAGACTGACTCATGACTGCTGGGTGCTGGGGCCGGATGGACTCCCCTCTCTGGTCCCCTGCCCCCAGTCTTCTCTACTGCAAGGTAAGACACAAGGAGGAGGGAGGCCCAGTAGAGTCGTTAGCACTCACAGAAGGGCAGGGCAGGAGGCAGGACTGAGGAACACTGCACAGCCTGTTTATTGAACTTTTAGCCCAAATTGATGCCCAGCTATCTGTGCGGCTCAGCCCTCCCAGCCCCTGGCTCCAAGACGAGACCTCCCCAGGGCTCCAGCCTTTGGCCGGTGCATTTTGTGTCTGGATTTCTTGCTGGGACTCCCAGCCACTGGCAGCTCCTGGGTCTCCTCTCCCAGAAAGAAGGCTGAGCCAGGGCTCAAATCAGGGACAGAAGCCAGGTTCCACTCACAGACTGAGTGACCTCTATCAAAAGAAAAAAAAATTAAAGCTTAAATTTTACAACTGTGTTAATATAAAGACAAATATAATCCAGGCTGGATTATACTCATTGTTCTTCTGATTTTGTAAGGCAAAAATAGAAGATTTGGGGGGGCGCCCCGAAGTTTCATGGGCCCCAGGCACTGTGCCTTCTTTGGCTAGTGGGTCATTTATCCTTCCAGGGTAATCCTTTGGAATGCCTGAGCCCAAATTATGGCTCGCTATTTATTTAGGCACGTGCTCCAGTTTCCTCCTCGGAGAATGGGAGGGCTGTTGAGGGCTCTCTGAGATCCTGGGCTGGAGAGGGTTGGCACGGTGCCTGGCACATACACAGAGAAGGCCAGCTGCTTAGAGGCAGGAGGGAGGCAGGAAAACTGAGGTTCCAAGCAAGAAAAGGACCTGCCCAAGACCACGTAATAAGCAGAGGAACCAGGATTGGCCACAGACTCAGCAGCTTCCAAACCTTGAGCACTGACAGGAGTGGACGGTCAAGTTATCCCAGTTGCAGGCTGGGAGCAGAGAAGGCACGGAGGACATCTTGCCCCGTGGAACCATGGAAAATGACAGGCTTGGTATGGGCCCTCCCAGGCTGGGAGAACTGACGTCTCCCCGCCTCTCTGGGTCTCAGTTGCTGAATTGGTAAAATAGGACAGAGGAAGAGATACTTAGAATAAAAGTGCAGCAGAGCCGCTGGCCCTCGGCACTGTCCATGAGAGCTGGGACAGTGATTCTGGAACAGGTAGGTAATGGGAAGGTGTGAGAAGGACGAACCCATGGGACGGCCCCCATCCTCACTCTCATGCTGCCTGGAAGCAGGGCCCACAGGCCCCAGCGTGGCCCCTCCCCTGGAGACTTAGCCAGAGTGTCAGGCCTGGAAGAATCATTGCATCACTGGACACCAGGGGTTAATGATGGGGAGTGGACAGGACATGGGTATTTAACTAACTGGGAGGTGCCCTGAGATCAGAGGCGACCCTGACGCCTTCCTTCCACTGCTGCAGGCTGCTCTGCACCCCCAGAATGAGGCCTCCCCCTGTCCTGACCTTCCTCTGCGTCCTGGGTAAGTGACCTCCATGACATTTCCCATCCTCTCCCCATCTGGCAACCCCAAGCTCCCTGGATGCCCCTGAGGCTGGCTCTACAGAGGGTGTCATGGGTACAAAATGCCAAAGGTCACCGTCTTCCTGCCACCAACCAGGGTGATCCTGAAGACAGTTTGTCCTAAAATAGTGGTGGCAAGAGGGAAAAGGAGGGAGACTAAGAGAATGTAGCCTGAGAAAAAGCAGAGGGACAGGGCACAGAGGCTGGAGGGACCCCGGGCATCCACACAGGGTTCCTCCCCCATCTTGCCTTCCATTTCTGGCTCCAGCCTGCCCGGCGGACACCTCCACCCCCACCAAGACTGAATCAGGACTCTAAGGGATTCAGAGAGATTCATTAAGGTGGCTAGGAAATGTGTCCAGGGGTGTCTGGTGAGATCTGGGGGGTGGGGGACAGAGTTCTCCTGGGGGAGACAGGGCCAACACCAGGGCAGAAGATAATGATTGTTTGGGAGAGGTTTGAAGAGCCGATGAGAAGGCCCCAGAAGAATCGAGTGAGCGATACTCTGGGAGACACTAGGGGGCACTTGGGGTGGGTGACATGGACATGATGGGGTAGGGACTAAGGGATAAAGGTGCAAAGGGTGCCATTTGAGGTATTATTTACTGTCACTGGTACTGGTAATTGGGTTCTTTGAGAGGGCAATTTAACTAGACAAGTGAAATGCCTGGAATTAGATTTGAGGAGACTTCAAGGTGGGACCCCAGAGATTTCAGTGGTCCTGAGGGAACTGTTGGCCTCTGCCCTCTCCCTCCACAGTGGCTCTGGCCAGTGGGAACCTGGTCCAGTTCGGGATAATGATCGAAAAGATGACAGGGAAGTCAGCACTGCAGTACAATGACTATGGCTGCTATTGTGGCCTCGGTGGCTCCCACTGGCCCGTGGACAAGACCGATTGGTGAGGAAGTGCCCAGCTGGGGTCCCCTGGGTGGAGGAAGGCCTGGAGCACCCCAGGAGGAGGGAGGACCTGAGGGTACCTGGATGCAGTGACTTACCTTGTCTTCTAAGCTCCTTTGGGCCCTGGGTCCTGGGCAGCCCCTGGTCCAGCCCAGGTCCAGCCCAGCCTGGCTCACAGGCCCCTGAAGGTTGCCCATCATCCCACAGGTGCTGCCATGCCCATGACTGCTGCTACGGGCGTGTGAAGAACCTGGGCTGTGAACCCAAAGTGGAGAAGTATCTCTTCTCTGTCAGCCAGGATAGCATTGTCTGTGGTAAGAGCAGAGCCCTGGACTGGACGCAGGCACTGGGTGGGGTAGGCTGCAGATTGAGAGAGGAAGCCCTTCCTGATAATGACTTTGACCTTGTCAGGGCCAGAACCTGGGCTGGAGATGTTTCCCCACCATCACCTGAGAGGAGAGAGGCCTTGGGCTGGGGGTGTGGCTCAGTGGTAGAGCGCTTGCCTTGTAATCCCAAGGCCCTGGGTTTGATCTCCAGCACCAAAGAAAAAAAGAGTAGAGAGGCCTACTCATCTGTCCAGATGCCCACTGGGCACTGATGCTAGAGAACCCCAGGACCCTTCACTGCAGCCCCATCCTGCCTCAGCCCCAGTGATTTCTCCCCACCTAGAGATACCTCCCAGCTCCACTCTGGGGAGTACCCAGAAGGGACCAAACTGAGCCACATCCGCAGCAGCTGGACTCATACCCATCCCTAGGATGGAGCCATCTGGAACTGTTCCCAAGGGCTAACTTCCCTATTAGGGCTGTCAGACCGGGCCCATTTTCCCCCACTCTGCCATATCCAATGCCCATGTGGACCAATTAGCTTTCCTCTAGGGCCTGATTGGGGAAGAAGCCTACACCAAGAGAGTGTGGAGGGTGTGCGGATCAAAGGACCAAGCCTTCTTCCTGCTGTAGAGTCAAGCACGCCCTGGAGGGAGGGCAGGGCCCAGCAAGTGTGGGCTGTGGAGAAGGACCTGGGATGTCAGGCCAAGGCAGAGCTGACTCAGAGCTTCTTGTTTCTGCAGTGGTCCACTCAGCAGGGCAGCTTTGTTAGGTGGTGAGCTCCCCATTGCTGGGGGGTTCATGCAATCAGCTATTAAGATGGAACAATCAGCTCTTAAGATGCTGAGAGATCAAGTGGAGGGAGGTGACAGGTAGATGAGACACATGGTCTGGGTTCTTCTCAGGGCTTCACCTTCTGCCCACCATGTGACTTGGGACAGGTGACAGCCCCTAGAAAATATATTTTTGGGCAGGGGATATAGCCTTGGTACAGCACCTGCCTGGCAAGTACAAGGTCATGAGTTTGATTCCTGGAGGAAAAAAAGAAAAGGAAATGTCTGCTTCCTCATTTATAAAGTGGAAATAATCATGCCCACTTCCCAGCTCAGTCCAGCTGCTAATGAGAATCCCCGAAGAGGCTATCAAGACACCGAACCCCTTCCACTTCGAGTCCTGCTGAAACAGCAGGAGTGGGCAGAATCCTGTGGGAACTGAGGCTCCTCCTCAAGTGAGAAGTGAGGCACCAGGACCCCTCTGGACAGGCAGCTGTCTTTGTGAGACAGAAGGGAGCCAGGGTCCATCTGGATAGAGGGGGGCAGCTGCAGCAGAGAGAAGAGCAGTCCTTCTGGAGCCTGGCATCTGCAGCACTGATGCAGCTGGCTCTGGGATACTCTGATTCCCAGGCAGGGGATAGGCAGAGAAATAGGCTCAGTCCACTCTGATGGGACAGGTAGAGGCCTCTGAGCAGGCCTCAGCTTGGCCTAACAGAGCCAACCTGGACACAAGTCACTCAGGGGCGCACACAGGCCACCTGGGGATGACTGCTACATCCCTTAGCTTCCCTCTGCTTGTGGCCACAGTGCACCACCACAGGGGAAGAAGTAAGTGCCCTAGAACTCCCTCTGGGCAGGGCAGGTGACAGTGAGTAATCTCTATGCAGAAGAGAACTAAGGGTCATCAAGTGCACTGGTGGGAGGAAGGAGGGACACAAGTGCAAACTTCTGGCTATCTCAGTACCCTGGGCCCCAGCAGGCCGTCCCATGCCCTGCCCTTGCCTCTCACCCATCCTTGACACATGCCCCAAAAGCAGGGGCCCCCATCAGTACGAAGTGGCTGATAGGATCAAGAGCGTGGACCCACAAGCATCCAGGAGCCGCCCCATCTGTGTCTGAGAGTGGGAGGCCTGAACCTCCATGCGCAGTCCCTGACTTGCCTTGTCCCATCCAGCCGGCAGGACCGACTGCCAGAGGCAGACCTGTGAGTGTGACAAGAAGGCCGCTCTCTGCTTTCGCCACAACCTGGACACCTTCGACCGCAAATATGTCAATTACCCCAACAAGCTGTGCACAGGGCCCACCCCACCCTGCCCGTCTCCCCGGATCAGCCTCAGGCTGCTGTAGGCCCAGACCAGGGGGAGCTTGGAACCAAAGTTCTCCTTCTGCAAAATTCCCTTCCTGCAAACCTCTCCCACAGAGCACCCAGGCTGTGGCTTTCTGGGTTACCCTTTCTTCCCAGGAAAAGAGCTCCAGGAGCCATGTGATCCTCTGGTACCCACAAAACTCACCAACCCACCCCTAGGATCTTGGATCTATCTTCTGAATAAGTGAATGTTTCCCTATAATTTCCCTAATATTCTTTGATTCTCAGATTCTGACACCCTAGGACTTAGTGACTACAGTTTCATTCATTCATTTGCATTTTGAGCACCTGTCCTGTGTCAACCCCACACTAGACACCAACACAGTGGCAACAAATCTGGCACAATGGCCCCTACCTACAATGCCAACATTAAGTCCCTTTACCTTTCCACAACTGTAAGTTTCTGTGACTCTCTTTTCTCTAAGCTTCTACAATCTTTTATCCAAGATAATCATGGCAGTTTCTGGGAGGAATATTTCTGGCCATGTGGTTTAATGTGAAAGGCATGAAAAATACCAACCTAAAAATATTGTCCTCACTGTCATCGGGCCTCAGAACAGTGCCACTGGCAAAAACTGCTTTAAAGAGAAAAAGTAGCTCTAGATCCATCTTATCCAAACCCCCCTGTCAACAGCAGGCTTCTGGGGATCAAAGAGAGGATGTCCTATGGGGGGGGGTATCTTCATCCCAGGTCCTTCATTTCTTCCAAAGAGTGGTGTCAGCCACCAACATTCTGTGGTGGTCACCTTGAGATGTCCAGGACAGGTCAGCTGTGAGCGGAGGCAGCTGGGCCAGACTCCTGACAGCGAGGAGGAAAAAGTGCAACAATATGGGTCAACTAAAGGATTCTCACCAGGAGGCACAAGCCTATCCTGGAAGCAACGTGCTCTGGCTGATTTTCCTCCTAACTACAGGGTACAGCATCTCCACCAGCTACAAGATGCAGATGCCTCCCTACAGGGTCAGGATGAACCAGTTTCATGAGATAAAGGATGTTCAAAGGCACTATGCCAAGCAAAGCTCACAGCCCAAACCCAGTAAACATGGACTCCCCTCGTCCTTCTCATGACCTGTCCACAGCAGTCAGGACTAAGATGTCAAAAGGATGCTTGGTCATGAACTTCAAAAAGCAAAGAAGCTCTGTGCTAACAAGTGAAGTTGGGAACGCGCTCTTGCTACCGTGACTCCAATCCCTGGAGAAGGCAGGGTCTTAGAGCAAAAACGGCTTGAATGGAGGATGAGCATGATGCTTGTTTGTCAAGAAAAGTGGTCCTGAGGCGCCCTCTGGTGCCCATTTTATATTAGGCAGAAACCTGAATTTGTCTCACACCTGGATTTCCTGCCGAGGGGGCCGTATGCTTATGAGCTAGTGAAACTTCTGGGTTTGCAATACTAAATATGCTGAGAGATCATGAAAAGAATACCTAGCAACAAGCTTAGGATGGTGGTTCTTGTATAAAAACAGGAAACTCAGGGAAAAGGAGCTGATGTGGGTGAGATGGAGAGCTTATTTATGAGCACGGTGGGTTTCCAGTACAATGGGAGAAGTACCTGGTGATTTATAGCCGTGGAACCGTCCGACAAGCTGAAAAGCACAAGTCGGGAACAAGACCTCAGTGCAGCCTACTGTGACTCCTAGTTTCTCCCCGACCAAGCTGTGGGCTGGTTGGCGACAGCCCAGCCTTGTCCTCCCCCACCCCGGGCTCAATAAATGATCAATGAATGAATCAAGTAGTCTGTCTCAATTCCACCCGCATATGTGGGTATCGATAGTGCAAACCTTTGGTTTCCAGATGCAGACTTTGCAACGGGACTGAAAATGGAAGGAAACACCTGAACCTGAGGTCAGAAGCTCCAGGTAGACCGTTGTTCTCCCACTGTGCCATAGACCTCACTACTCCCTGGAGCCCCCTGGGTAGCAACAGTGGCATCTTATTAGGAAGGCAGGAACCTCGACTTGACCCCAGGCCTGAGGAGTCAGAATCAGTGGGTTAAAAAGACCTCTGAACATACATATGAAAATCTAAGACATTCTGCTAAATGCTCATGGCCTTTGTCTCCACATTTGTAAACCGGAACAGTGACATTTCTCTGACAACTTGGTTGTGGAGAAATTTAAATAAGTCAGGACATATAAAAATGGTTATAAACCCAGGACATAAATAACAGGCAGATCTGTGTCCTGTGAATGAATGAACAAATGGATGAATGAATGAATGAAAGAAACAGTATAACAATGATAGGCAACATTTATTAAGCACTTGGTATTTTGGGGGCCACTGTTGGAGGGGCTTTATGTGTATAAATTCATTGTGTGGAATGAAGGAAGGAGGGAAGGAAGGAAACATGAGTCAAAGGAGTGTATGTGCTGAGGAGGGGACATTGTTACCCGAATGTTTCATAGCTTGCCTCTCCTGTTTCAGTGACAAGATTTATCCTGGTTCTGCTTTTGTTTCTCCTTAAGCCCTACCAAGCTATGTATGAAGTGTGTTCAATTAACTTGATGAATAAGTGATTAGAAAGCACAATGGAATTCCTGAGCTAACCAAAGACCGATTATGATTTCACAGACATGTGTCTGCTTCTTTGGCATCCTTTGCGGTATCACCCCTGGAGAACTGAACTGAATACTTTATTAAAGTTCCTTTTTTTTTTTTTTTTTTGGTACCAGGGATCAAACTCGCAACCTCGCGCTTGCCAGGCAGGCGCTGATGCCACTGAGCTAAATCCTCGATCCTAAAGTTTCTTCTTTCCTTTGGTAAGTTTTTACAAACTATGCTTCTGGACTTTTTTGATGAATGCTGGAGATACAGAAAAGTTAGACGTGTTCAACTGACAGACAGCAAGTATTCTACACTATAAGTTCTAGAGCAATGCTAACAGGAGTACCAGGGCCACAGGCTCGCAGGCCTCCATCCGCCACCTCGTCTCTACCCTGACTGCTGATTGCTTGATTTCCAACATGTCGCTCCTCCGTCCCCTCCCCAGACCATCAGTAGCTCAGTATTGTCCTCCAGTCCCTGGCATTCAAGGCTGGGCACCATCTGTCTTTCTGTATCTAATCCAACCATGTACGCTTCTCACCACTTCCACAAATATGCCCACCGCTCCCATGCCTTTATTCTTTTGTGCAGCAGCTTTTCCCATCCTGTCTCCCCTGCTCACACATGCATTGGGTGCTTTACAAATTCTGCCTTTTCCAACTGGAGAGTTCAAGCTCCTCTGAACTGCCTGGCAATGTGCTTAGACCTTTCCTAGTGCTGATTACCCAATTACATGGGTTCTCTACCAAGGAGCCAAGGGGCCTTGAGTTCAAATCCTGCTCCTGTTACCAATCTGTGCTCTCTGGCCAATTATTTATGTCAGTAAAATGGAGATAGAACCCTCAACCTCATTAGTTGTTTTAAGATTGAGACAATGAATTCAAAGTACCTGGCACATTACAGACACCTCATCTATGTTCATAATTTTCGCCTCCTCTATTGCATTCATTACATTGATGTGAAGTAAGTGTCTGCTCAGGTGACTCCAAGAGCACATGACAGCTGTAATTATTCTAAGGAAGTGGCAGTATAAATACTATACTAATTCATTTGAATAGCCACTAAGCTACTATCATCTGAGCACTTATCTTAAATGAACATGCATTTGAAAACCACTATTAACCTTGGGTGTCCTTGAGTTGATGGTCCCCATAGTCACACCAGTGAAAGTCACTGCTGGAAAGACAACACAGAATGTTCCTTAGAGAGCTGCTGTCTGTACTGTCCCCAAGTCACAATACACGGTCAGGCCAGTGCCACATACTGAAAAACCAGTAGGCTGGATTAAGTACACCTGATTTTTAGAATTCACTCAGCGAGCACAGCAGTACTCTTCCAGTGGCAAAAGGCAAATGAGAAATGTTTGAAGAAATCAGTTGCCAGTCTTTCTCCAAACTGCATCCTTCATATACTCTATGTCCTAAATACATGGGCCTTCCCACTCCAGCTTATGCTGGTCCTTTCATGATAATTTCCTATTTCTGCATCCTATCTCCCCCGTCACACCCACTCCAAACGTTGCCTCCTCCACCAAGACTTTTTTGATTTCTCTGCTGAAGGATCAGCCTTCCTTTAGGGCATATATTCTCTTGGTTCACAATTACATGTCCACTTTTGTCTCTGCTCTGGAAGCTTTTGTTTTTTGAGACAAGGTCTCTGTGTAGTTTAGGCTGGCTTTGAACTTGCTATGGAGCCCATCCTCAAACTTGCAGCAATCCTCCTGCCTCAGCCTCTTAAATGCTGGGATTATAGATATGTGCCACCACACCCAGCTTTGGGAGTTTTTTTAATACAGGGTCCATGTCGATTTCAATACCCAGAAATAAGAGCCATACACAGTAAAGGGTCAGTGAGTGTTGGATGGATTCTTGGATGTTTGGATGGGTGAATAAACTGTAAAAATCTCAGTACCCAAGGAAAGTTCCAACAACTTTATCCAGGAAAGTGGAAATGTTTCCTTCTACCAAGCTAGAATCTATCAAATCGCAGAACTAGTCTCGAACTTTTTAAAGCAAAAAGTTGTAAATCTCTGCATACCTATGGTCTGTGGGTGGATTGGTAACTGGCGGTCAACTTAAACACCAGCTGAACTGAATCAGTATGGTACTGAGCATGGAGGGCCCACCTGAAGACTGTTCCCAGCTTAAAAAGGAGACCTGGAGAGGAAGAGTGGCGTTGTGGGTTCTCCAAAGTGAATACTGATGTTTGGCGTTTGTTCTTTTGGAGCTGTTCAATCAGCAGGAGAAGCTTGTCACACTGGCTTCCTGGTATGACTGAGCTGTTCTCATCGTCAGAGGAGCTTGGGACCTCGATGTCACTGAGGATGGTTGTTTTTGGGGGAGCCCTGGTCCTTATTTTGAGCATCACTTCGTGGCTCCGGTGTAGAACCCTCAACCTACTAGCACAGCTCCTTCACCCCACTGGCACAGACTTTCTAGCTTCCACTGCTGACCTTTGGGCCTTCCCAGCACAAATTGCGAAGCAGACTTTCATGAGTCATTGTCGTAAGCTCTAGGCCTCCAGTTGGACTCAGGGGAGGCATTGTCACGGGCTCTAGGTTTTCAGCTGGATTCATGCAGGACATTGCCACAGGACTAAGGCCCTCGGCTGGATTCTTTAGGTCTTTGGTGTGTAGACAGATTTTCTGTGATTCTTGTATTTGACTCTGGGTAACTAGCATAATGTATCATAAATTATGTGTCCTCTACGGAACCATTTTCCTTACAATCCCCTGACTGTAACAGTCTGACAGTATTTGTTTCTCTAGCAGTCCAGCTAGAACCACACTGATGCAGAGCATTTTATCAATACTGTACAAGCCACAATACTTTGTGAACGTGCATTGAGAAGTAGAAGTACAAGAGGGTGCTTGTGGTGTCTCCGGTTACATAACTCAGAAGCCCTGCTATTTAACCATGAGCAATTACCACGAAGGAGCTCATGAACAAGGGCGTGGTCACTCGTCCGGCCCCTGTCCTGAAAACACTCCATCCTGAAAGACTCATCCAGCCCCCAGCTGGAAAGGCTTGCTAGGTTGCCTGGCCCAGTCATGAAATCCCTCTGACCCAGAAAAAGGGAACCTGCCCCAGCTGAATTCTTGGGAGTGGAATGGAAGCGGCCACTGAAGTTTTGTATTGGGGCTAAACCAGGACAGGACTCTGGTCCTTCACATCATCCTTCCTGGCTCAGGACCTGGACAGTACATGTCCATCCTGAGCTGTCCAGTCTCTCAGGTGTGGACTGAGACTGAAATAACATGAGGAAGGTTTAAGTTACCTGGGAGAATTTCTCTGCCAGTCACCAGAATACCTTCTGGCCCTTCTGCTATAAAGACAGCCAATTCAGAAAGCTGTGTGATGAGTACAAAATTACAAACAGGTAACAGTAAGAGTCCAGGTCAAAGTCACAAGGACAGTGAGGCCTAGTGAGCCCCCCTCAGCCACCTCCTGACTGGCCAGAGCCCTGATGTGGACAGACTGGCCCTGCTGGAAGCCCTGAGGCTGCCCGTCTCTGGGTTTCCATGGCCACCACTCTCCCTGCTCCTCTGCTCTTCTAGGGGAGTCTGTGTCCCTGTCACTGCTGTCCATGTGTGTCCTTGTACACAAGACTCTTGGCATGGGATCAAGCCAACCCTCAGGTCCTAGAGGGATCGCAAAGTGACAGCTGACACAGTGCTCAGTATTGAGACAACTGCAGAATACCAGAGCTGTTCTGAGGCATCGGGCAGAAACCTCAGGTGTCCCAGGGTAGAGGCGCTGCCAGTGCGCTGCGGCCATCCTCACCCGTACCAAAGCTCCACCAGTGCCGGAGCCTGAGACCACCCAACTGGAGCAACACTCAACCCAACTAGCACACACATCTGTGTGCACAGACCCCTGCAAAGGGCATTTCCCAGCATGTTTTCTTGGTCCCTCTCATTCACTCAAAGGGTCAGATGCTGAAAAACAACCTGAGTTTGGGACACCTCAGTGGCAGACTGCCTGCCCAGAATGCTCAAAGCCCTGGGTTCAATCCCCAACACCACACAAAGGAAACCACACAGCTTCAAACTTCGTTTTTAAACTAGAATTTATTGGTATACAAAACTCCATTTCATAGATAAAGTGGCACATCTTTGCAGCTTCTATTGCACCAAGTATTGAAGATTAAAAACACAAAAAGAAACATTTGGTTTTGAAAACACTGCAAATAGCCAAGTACAGTACTTTGGTAAATAAAAAACAAAATGGTTCAGGTGAACACAATCTGTAGGGGAAAAAACAGCCTAGGGAAAATGAACTATGGACATCAGAAGTGGTCCTGTTTCAATCCAAGCTCCATAGATAAGGCAGACTTGCTAAGTCAACGGATCATGACCCCATGGAGGTCTTAAATATCTCCAAACTGAAGCGAGAACAAGAATAGTGCAATTAGGAAACAGAAAAGGCCCCTTCCCAACACTCCTGCCCTTCTGCCCTGCTTCCCCAGGGGACTGAGCACACCAGCGCTTTGACACCAGGAAGGGAAGCACAGAGGTGCTAAGTCTAACTCCTGGCTCTCCTCTCCCCCACTGGGCCTGGTGCTGGTGAGGAACGCTGGGAGGGCAGCCACCATGGAAACTGAACCCCAGAGGTGGGAAGATGTGAGGAGCCTCACACCAGTGTGGCTCAAGTTTCAGCTGAGGGACTTTCTAGGGGACCAAACCCCAGGCAGAGGTGTGTGAGTGAGCTTGAGTGATTGTCTTAGATAGCTGGCAACAGAGACCTGCTAGACGCGGACCGGCAAAGGTTAAGGGCCAGACCCCAGAGGTTTCCTCCAGTGATCAGGACCTTCCATGAGGCCCAGCACAGTGGGAAGAAACCCAGATCAGGGGTAGGCCCTGCTTAAACTCACTGTGCAAAAGTGCGTGCTTTTATGTGCATTATCCTTGCGCTGAACCAGCCTCTTCTCAAAGATACTCGCAAGGGTACTCCACATTTTAATCGAGTTACAAAACAGTCCTTATAAGGACAGTTAATTAGACAGACAAAAAAGAATTGTGTGGAAGAAACTGTTAAGAGCCTGAGGTTCTGAGAGGGAATTTTACCTGGGAGACAAGGAGGGCCAGGGTCTTTCCCACACCCGGCCAGAGGTTCAAGAGTTACACACTGGACTCATGCTTGCAATGGACATTCGGTCTTCTCTCCGTTACCAGAAACGCTCAATTTCCTCCTGTCTAATAGGGAAGGTGAGATTTGTTATAACTTAAACATACATTTAGATCTTCAATTCAAGGATGACAGCAGAAAAGCACAACCTGCTTTAGTCAGGGAAACACACCTCGTAAAAAGTGCCATTACTGAATGAGCTCAGAGGAACCATGGGAAGGCCCAGAGTCCAGGCGACCCCCGGTCCTGAGCGCCAAGAGTAAACCCCGGGCTAATGAGAAAGACGAAACTGAGACACTGCGTCAGACCCTGAGCAGAGAGCGCGCTGAGGTACGAAGGTGAAAAGCCGTGCATCTAGCATCTACCCATGACAGTCAGGAGAGCCACAGAGCCAATGCAACTGAGAAGCCCCAATCTCTTGCTGCCCACAAGGACCCCCTAGTCAGGGTGAGAATTCGTCACTCCTGACCAGGGTTTCAAGTGTCCTCTGACTGTCCAACTGAAATGCTGAGCTGAACATTTCACAGAGGTAAACTGAGGGCATTTTGTGTCAACCCAGTAAAACCCAGGCAGACTCTGTAGTTGCCCAGAGTAGAAGAAACTGCACTCTGGATACAAGGCCTCACCACCAGTGCGGCCCACTGCCGAAGCCCGCTGACACGAGCACACGATGCGTGAGCAGCTCTCTCCCCACCTGCACAAGACCCCTGCCCTGCAGCATTCTACATCATATGCGTCCCCTAGGGGAGACGCGCGGGGTGATGGCCAGCAGTGCCACAGGGGAGCACCCACTTTCCAGCCCACCCCAGCAAACGGGCTCAGAAGTGTGTCCAGAGCTTAGAAAAGAAACTGTCAACAATTTCAGCTGACGTTCGGAACCCTTCTGCCGCAATTCCTTGAGCAGATTTTCTTCTGGAAAATGTACGTTCATCACTGGAAAATTAAATATATGTACACATTTTATCTTTCTAGTGTCCTGGTGGCAACTATACTATATGCTGTGGTTCCACGACCTACCTCTAGTTTAAAGCCATTGCCGCTAATATTTTAACATTTTTTTTCTCTTATTTTGACCTTTAAAAAGAATCTTTCTAAAACTCCATAAAGCCTTTACATGCAGCTGACAAGGCCAGCGAGCAGCCCTACCCCACCGCTGCACTCCTCCCCCCGGCCGGCCTCACCGCGACCCAGCAGAATGAGCCCTTCTAGCCGGGGGCGACCCTGGCAGCTGCTGGACTCAGTCCCATAGAGATCCACACCAGTAACTGCACCAGGGTAACAGCTACGAACGGGCATCACCCCAAGGCCAAACACACTGGGCCTCTAACACGGCCGCCAAGAAGGCATCACCAAGGCCTGCTTCGACAACCAAGCCTTTGGGTTCCACCTACCTCTCATCCCAGTGAGACTGTGGCAGTGAAGTCTAATTCGGGCCCTAGGGAGAAGGTGCCACGGAAGCCGGATGCTTGTACCCCATTTCTAATAATTAACACACTAAACACAAACCAACTGCAACTGGAAAGCTGTGAAATGGTAATAGACGAAAATTACGAAAGTCACTGGATTCTTTTTTAAAACCAGCTACTTTACCCTAGAAATGCTGACACCTGTTATCAGAATTAGGTAATTTATAAATAAATGTTCCCAATACTATTTAATAACTTTAGCAGCTTCAAAAACTTCTAAAACCCAGTAGACCCCAAGGCCACTTCCTCAACCAAGTTAGTAAAGCAATTCTACAACTGTTGACACTGCGTCTCCTGTATACTATTTCTAACTCTGAATTCCGAGTCTCTGGTACACAATCTCCATCTTTCTAAAGGATCTGGTCTTCTGCACTTCAGGAGTACAAAGCAGGTGAGAAAGCTGTTCCCCCAGAAAAGCTCAGCCAGCCAGGAAGCTGCCCAGAGGTGAAAGGGAGAAGACTGGATCCTAAGCACCCGACTCCACATCCTTGGAGGAAGGCAGCACAGCGCCTTCCCTTGTTCGGACTGAGTCCTAAAGTCTCCAGGTTAGAACTCGGATGTACAGTGAAAAAAAGGCATGCAGTTTTCAGATCTATGAAATACTGCATGTACGCCAGCCAGCCAGAAGCAGCCCACATCACAACCTCCCAGGAGCAGTTCCTAAAGACTTCTACACTCCAGCCACAAGGAATCTCACAGTAAAATAGAAATTTAAAAGGCATCATTAAAACTGAAGAAAGCAAACAGTCTACAGATATAATATGCTCTGGAGCCTGCCTGGACAATGAGGTAACCTACACACATCAAAACTTGTCAGCTTTCCCTTCACCTCCAGTCTTACAATTCTGAAATCTAGGGATGAAGGAGACAACAAATAATTTACCTTTTGAGTCAGGATTTCATTTGCCTGAATACTAGGTTCCCAGAAGGCAAACACCTGTGTCTAAGACTGGCTACCTCATGTGTGACAATTTTAAAGTTCATATCCACCCAACTCAGTTTTGGGAAAGTGATCTGAGCACTGCTTCAATCACAGGCCTTAGCCAAAGGAAGCACCCTTCCCTGCTGATATACCCTAAGTCGCTGCCCGCCTCAGGCAAAGCTTGAGTTTCCTGACATCAAAATCCCCAACAGAGCTTAAATAAAAATAAATAAATGCCACCTGCTACGGGATTGCATTTCTACAACAGTAAGAAAATGTAGTGACCTAAAAGGTCAAGTTACCTTTGTACTTCTCGAAAGGCATTTTTCGAAGTCTAGAATAGTTGGGAAGAACACAGTTACTTATATTCTTACATAGCTGGGCCAGGGACACAGCTCAGTGGCACAGCACCTGCCTGGCAAGTCCTGAGTTCAGTTTCCGGTACCAAAAAACAAACAAAAGAGACTGTAGTTACTTAAATTGTGAACACAAAAAATAACCTCGGCCATCTTTCCAGACTTCCCCTCCTATGAAAGCAAGTAACTTCTGGCTCTTCCTTGGCAGAAACCCACGAGCCCTGACTTCTCCCTCCCTCCACAGACTGCGCCACAGATAATCAGAATCCCAGCACGCCTCACAGATAGTACCAACCAGCTTCCTACCATCAACAACACCCCACACAGTGCCCCTGTCAACATCTGAACAAAGTCCAGGCCACCTGGACAGTCAGGCACACCCATCTTATGGCTTGCTTGCGTTCAAGTGAAACCATCTGAAACAGCATTAGTCAGGAAGAAGAGGGACACGGTTGTTTAATTTCTACCCAGACAGCTGCAGGCCACTCCTCGTATTGCATTACTTTGGGAAAACACTATCTGAATTAATCTGTGAGTAACCTGGATAAGAATGAAATTAAATCTAAATATTTTCCTGAGAAGAAAATCATTTATAAGCCATCCTATATGTTGCTATCTTTTGAAAATGAAAGAGAAACTAAGAAAATGTATTATTCTGAATTTCTAATAATTACTTTAAACTACTTCATGAACAACTACAACAAAACTCATCCCATGTGTTGCATCCGCTTCACTTCTGTTTTTGTCCCTGTGGCCGCTCCATGTGTCCTAAGGGAAGACTCCAGGGTCACTGAACTCCAATTTTTAGGGCAAACAAAGCCACACTTGAAAGGTTTTTCCTGATCCTTAAAACTCAATATTTTAAGTTGGTATTACAGAATATGAATGGCTTCACTGCACTTTCATGAAACAAAACACAGCACTGACAAAACAACAGAAAAGAGGCAGCTTGAAGGAAAATAACTCATTGTGAACTTGGGTTGGTTCTGTTGGTTGCTTTCACTCAGTCAAAGGACGGCTGGCTGGCTGGAAAGCCTGGTTCGCTGCACTCCGTCTTCCCCCTGCTTCTTGCAGCTCCCAGGAGGCCGGAGTCAGATGTTCAGAGCTGCGAAGGTCTTCACCAAGGTGACCTGCGCATTTGCATCCACTTCACTTCTGTTTTTGTCCCTGTGGCCGCTCCTGCTCTCCAGGGCTTTGAGACGATGCCTCTCCTCTTGTCGTCTCTTCTTCTCCAGCCGCTGCTGCTCCCTCCTGTGCTTGTTTGTGACCTGAAAGAGGAGACCACTGCAGAAGTCGGCCGCATGGCTGCCGGAGCGCTGCCTGCTGTAAGGAGACACGGCTGACAGATACGCAGGGCTAGATGGCTTCTCAGCAAGAACAGAGGACCAGCCTAAGAGACTATGGACGATTGATTTTCCATTACTGCTCAAATTTACATCGAAATGCACATCCCCTTGCTGAACAAGCAAACCAAATCAATTCCATTCTCCTCATAAACTAATTCAAAATGACCTAAAGAGACATGACCCCTAATCAAGCAAGAGACAACACTCATTGGGGGCGGGGGACAGGACCTCTTCGTATTTTAGAAGCCCAGGTAACTGTAACGAAACGCTCAAAGCTTACAACAACTTTGCCTCTGCCTGGGGCTACTCGCGGTGGCATTTTAAATTCACAACTTCTAGATAAAAGTTTTCTAAATGAACTCCAAATTCAGTAAAATGACGTCCTATCTACTGTGGGAGTAGGAAGCACGCAAGGAGATGCACCTTTCTGGGAAGCATCTGACGATTTACCAAAAGCCTTAAAAAGATTCAGTTATCCACATCCTTGAACCTGTTGACTATGCTTCACGGATTCTATACAAGAAACTAATTCAAAACACAAAGATGTATATACAGATGTACATACGTTTATGAAAACTGTACACTAACGTAGGAAGAAGCTATACACAGCATTAGCTGGCAGAAGGCTCCATGCCTGTACACAGAGGACAGTCTCGGCATATACATCCTTCTGGTTATCACTGTGTACACCAAACAGTCTTCATTCTGCTTCTTCATAAACCTTTATGCATCCCCTAGAACTTCCACAATAACTACTTTTAGAACTCAAAAGACAAATACAAACTAAAATGAAATTCAAGTTCCCCCCACTACCACGGAAATTCGGCAGCCCACCATCGCCCTTCCAAGCCCCGCTTCGTACCTTTGGGAGATGGCTATGTGCTTTGTTTTCTTCACCGGGGCTGGCCCGTGCCTTAACGTTTTCGGTCCTGCCTTCCTTTAAGCCCTGATTTCCAAAGATTCTGGTGCCAGTGCCCCCCTCCTGCCATAAAGGGTCGCTCTGATTGAGCGCTTGGCCACTGGGCTCAGGATTCTCCTCTGCATCTTCCAAAAAAAGGTATTTTATTAAAATTGAGAACCTACCACAGACTTCACCTAGATCCCCAAATGACTGTCATTTAGGAACAAACAATCCTGTCTTAAGCAATTCCCTATGATAAAAAATTCTGATGTAAGTCAGTACAGTGGGAAACATGGGGACAAAATGATTGGTAAAACGTAGGGTAAATTTTTAAATAACCTTAGATAAAATGTTTAAATAAACTGGATGAATTTTTAAATAATGATTAGAGAAATTATTAAGAAGCTACTAAAATTTGAATTAAGATTAAGTAATACTTAAAACGCCACTTGCGGTTTCACTTTTCACCTGTCAGGTATACACTGTACTAAACAGCAAATATCAAATAATGCTAATCAATGTGAGAGAGTCACTCACAGCTTCTGAAAGCATGGCAATTATACAGAATGGATACAAAATACTAAAGACTATTATGTCAGGAATAGTAAGCAAATAGCATACAATGTCTGGCAATAAGTTTTTTTGCTCCAGAAATTGAACTCAGGACCTTGTGCTTGCAAGGCAGATGCTGTGTCGTTGAGCTATATCCCCGGCCAAACAACAATTATTTAGTGACATCATTTTAAATAAATGATTTGAGAAATTATTAAGATGCTACATCTTTCCTCCTTCATTTAAGTACCAAAATTAAATTCAGCTCAAGCAAAAAAAAAATCAGAATTATCATTAGTTGATGGGTGCTAAGACTTTAAACATTTCTGTCACAAAAATAAGGCATTTCTCTCATCAGTTATCACTTGAATATTATAAGATCTTATTTCTATAAAGACAATCTTCCCAGAGATTCCCTAGCCCTCCAAGAATGGGTTAGGCATCCTCAAGTATTCTCCTAGCACACTGCTCCCCCAGCCATGAGATACTATTACGCTACCCCTTCCCATCCCCAAACTCTTAATGCGGGGCCAAGATGCAGTTAAAACTGCTGTTGTACAGGAAGTGCTCAATAAGCAACTGCTGAGTGAATGGATAAATAACAGCGCAACTACTACCTGGGAGTTGATCAAAAACATACATTTAAAACTATGACCACCCAGGGCTACCAAACAACTTAGCAAAATCCTGCCTCAAAAGATTGAAAAAGGGCTGGGGATGGAGCTCAATGTAAAGTTTTGGGATTCAATCTCTAGTACTGTAGAAAAAATAAACAACAAAACTAAAATTAAGAAATACAAGTACTTATAAAATCACCAACACAATCATTTAAAAGACTTACGAATGACAGTTACGGACTTACTCTTTTTTTTCCCTTGGTTCATCTGAAGCATTGCAATTATTGCCGATTCGATATTGTAATTTTCAGCTTCCAGGTTCTGGACTATTAAATTAAAATCCTATCCAAGAAACAAAGAAACACTTCAGATTTCTAGATATATTTTTCCACCTAGTTCTACTTTATGACTTTGATGATCACAAACACGTAACCATGATCACTAGCACAAGGTTTCAAGACCCTTTCCATTTAGAAAATGTCAATTTCAAATAAGGCTGGTTGCTTTAAAAAACCATTTAAAATACATTTGCAAAGGAATTTTCTTTATAAAGCTGTACTGTACTATTGTGAACATCTGAAAAATTAAAACCACTCCTTAGAATTCTGAACAATATTGGGTAAAGTTCAGTAAACAAGAGGGAAATGAATAAAAAGCTCCCATTAAATCATACCCTAAAACTACAAATCTCCTCCACTTGTCTGACCCATCACAGGCTGGTATGCTACAGAGAGGCTACCGAACTAGCAGGTAACCAGAATCCACAATACTTGTTTATAAGGCATCACGGCACCGCAGGAATACTAACTGAACATCCAGTTGCATTACAAACTTTCTGGACAGCATCTTCTACTTCATCTCTCAGGTCATCTTCCAAGTCAATTCCCTTTGCCTTGATTTTTTCTCTTTTACTTGATTCATCTTGATGAAATATCTGAAACTAAAAGAAACAAAAAACGTAATACTAGGAAACTTCAACCCAGAAAGACACCATAATCGTTAAACATCTGCACATGGTGGGAGGATTCTAGAGACAATCTGAAGAAAACAGTAGTGAGTACGCTAAGTGTCATCCACACACTGAGGCACCAGGGCATCACAGAAGAATAAAAAGAAAGCCCTAAGAGATGAGGTAACACTCAGCAACAACAGAACCAGAGCTTCTGTGGTTTCTAGATACCAACATTTTGACCCCAACAGCACGTTTGTCTCCATTCATTTTCCGACCTGTGAGCTGAACAGCAGCAAAATAGGGCTCTCGACACTTGATGAGCTTTTTCAGAAGAACAATGCTGGTCTAGAAATAAGAGGCATGTACAACTCTTGTCTGGTTCACAGGCTCTACCTGATCATCTGCAGACTGTGGGATACAAAGCATAGCATGCCTCATCTCACCTCAGGTCCACACCACCATATCCACAGGAACATGCCAGTCTAAACACTAAGATAAAGCTTGTAACAAAGAACAGTTTGCCTGGAGCACAAGAGATCTCTACAATTGGAGCCTAAATCAGAAAAGCTAAAGTCATCTCCACTTTTTACACTCTATTCACAGAAGATAAAGGGATGAGAGGGTAAAGAGGCAAAAATGTTTCAGTTTTTCGCATGTCTAAGTAAGTGGAGTCCAGCAACGGGCAGTATACTCCTTAGAATGTTCATACAAAACAATTTCCTAAATTAACGATTTGGTATCAAGAATCTTAGATCAAGCACTTTCACAACTTAGATCAAGCAGTTTCACTTGGAATTTAGCCAAGGAAGTAATGTGAAATACAGAAAGGTCTTACGTTATTTACACTGGTGAATAACAAGAAATAAGCTAAAGTATGGGCTTAGCTAAATAATCACAGAATGATGTTTTCATTTCCATTTCAGCAAGGAATATAATAAGGATTTTCACTACCATTGTTATTTTTTAAAAACATTTTAGAGGTAACAGCCAATGCAATTAACCAAGACAAAGAAATGAGAAGTAAAAACAAATTAAGGAAAAAGAAATTACTTCTTGCAGATGAAATAATTCTGTACCTGGAAAAGAAAAATCAAGAGACTCAACAAAAATAAAACTATTACAAGTAAAAATAAATCTGGCAAATCATCCACATGATAAGACTCTAGTATCCAGAATATGATAAGAACTCTTATAACTCAGGGGACCAGGGATATACCTTAGTGGCAGTGTCCTGAGTTTGATTCCCAGTACCAAAAAAACAAATTCCTACAACTCAAAAATGGACAACCCAATTAAAAAATAGTAAAGGGACTTGTATAGTTATTTCTCCAAAGAGACACAAATGGCAAAAAGCATGAAAAAACGTTCAACAGCATTAGTCATTAAGAAAATTCAAATTAAAACCACCAGATATTAGGATGGCCATTTTAAAAAAAGTATTGCAGAGAATGTAGAGAAAGCAGAACTCCTGTATATTGCTGGTAGAGACATAAAGATATATTGCTAGTAGTGATGTAAAACTTTGAAAACGAGGTTGGCAATTCCTCAAAAAGTAGAATTTAGAATTTACCACATAACCCAGCATTCCAGTACCAAGTATATTTCCCAAGATTTAAAACAAGTTCTAAACTAATATATATACAAACACTCACAGCAATATTATTCTCAGCAGCCAAAAGGTGGGAGCAACCCAAATGTTCAAAGGACAATTAGATAAAGTAAAGAAGTTGGGGATTTAGCTCAGCGGTATAAGCGCCTGCCTTGCAAGCGCATGATCATGAGTTCAATCCTCGGTACCAATAATAAATAAATAAATAAATAAATAAATAAATAAATATTTTTTAAAAATAAACTAAAGGAGATACAGATATACAATGGAATATTATTCAGCCATTTTTTTTAAAAAGTAGTGATACATGTTACAACATGGATAGATTTCAAAAATATTCTGCTCACTGAGAAAAGCAGACAGGAAAGGTTACATATTGCAGACTCCACCCATATGAAATATCCAAAGTATGTAAATGATAGAGACAAGGAGGCGGGTGAGTAGTTGCTGGGCCAGGGGGAACAGACAGAATGGCTACCTCATGGGTGCAGGGTTTTCTTTTGCAGTGACAAAAATGTTCCAGAACTAGACAGAGGAAGCAGTAGTACAACACAGAGTACCAAGAGCCAATGAATTCTAAGCTTTTAAAAATGGACCATTTTATGTTATGTGGCTTTTTTTCCCCAATTTTTTAAAAAGAGAATTCTGTAGAGTATCTGGCATTTTATTACGTAGTAAAATATTAATAAATACTAAATATTACATAGTTGGCATTTTGTTACTAGCTCTCATGTACAAATAACAGATCACCATCCAGGAATTATGAAGAGGGGAAAAGAAAGAATCTTTTCCATACCTTAAGAACAAAAAACACAAAATATGCAAGAACAGAATAAACAAAAGGTAGGTAAACCTGCTCCTATAAATTATTCCCACACACAAAAATCAAGCAAATTTTAAAGTGTACCTGATGCTTGGCTAGGACTCAGTCTTTCATCTTTCATAAGGATGAAAATTTTTCCCTGATTTATTAACTTAATGAGATTCTAATTGAAAAACTCAACAGCACTTTTTAACTTGACATACTTACTGATTCTAGTATTTTTTATTTTGTAAGGAAGAACAAATAAGGGATTGAAGACAAGATGGCGGACTGGTAGGTAGCAGGAGAGAGACCCTCTCTGAGAGAGACAGCTCAAATGCCAGAATAAAACACCCTGGAGAGACCCAAACAGATAGAGATAGACTCTCACAACGTAGGAAAAAACTAAAGTGCAAAAAACTGCTCGAATATGAGGTCCTGGGACTACCATTAGAGAAGCTAAGATCAGCGAGCACGGCGCCCTCCTCGAGGCGCCTGAATTCCGCCCGACCTGAACAAGCGATCCGCACCGAAGCAACTGGCTTGAGCCGCCGCAGCGCAGAGCTGAACAGCCCTGCATGCAGCTCACCCGGACCGGCCCTGCACTCAACCCACCCAGAGGCACTGTGAATTCCCACCGCAGCTGCGCTGAAGTCAGAGTTTGGGGAGCCCTGCAGTTGTCAGGGATGGCATCAACATGGTGAGTGATGGGAATAAGACCCTCCCACGGGAAAGGGGAAACTGACTGGACGACATGTTGGATTTGGGCAGGACAGCCCTAACTCCATAAGGAAGTGGCTTCAGCTGGTTGCTCCCCTCACCGATCGGACTGGTGGAATCTGCTTGGTCTAGGCCGCACCCCTGGTGAGTCGCTACAATATTACTTCCCTGAGATCAGTGCACACTGACACAGTGAAGGCCTGCAAAGGTTGACTGGCCCGGAAGGGAGGAGCTAGCACACACTGCCCCTGGGTGAACTCTAATCTCTGATAACCTATTGAAAAGAGCTAAAGCTCCTAGCCTGCGCCCTCTAGAGGAGCCTTAACCAACAAGAAAAGGGTCTGGGCATTACACTGTACACTTGTATGGAAGGAACCAAAAACATGACGAAAGGGAGAAATAAGAAACAACCAGCCCCCAACCCTGAGAACATTGATCCAGGAGAGGTAACTACAAAAGAGACTGAGGGCAGCAAAAATGCAACATCAAACACAGCGTTAGCGGACATAAAGAGATATCTTCAGGACCTCATAAGCGGGACCAAAACTGAAATATTAATTCAAATTAAACAAGAGATAAGTAGATTAATAAAAGAAGGGCTGGGCACCTCTCAAGAAGACACAGACAGAAGAATGGAGGAACACAAATGGAGAGAAAAATTTAATGAAGAATTCAGAAAAAACCTAGAATT